>CM051236.1:422860334-423105334 GCA_027917425.1 Gastrophryne carolinensis | reverse complement strand
GGAAACATCTAAGATATGCTCTTATTCAGGATGAAGGTCCTCTTTAAAGTGGACCAAAACCCATGGCCCGATGGCCCTGGAATCTATAAGATTCCAGGGTTGCTTGTTTCCTTCCCCCTGGGACATCCAGATTTGGGATTCCCCACTGTGTGAAACCCCCCAAGTCACCAGGTAAACTCCTCCCCGCTCCAATGCGCATTTGGGAGCAGTGTGCACTGCGCATGTGCCATAGGACCAGGGAAAGGTGAGTTAGTTAGTGAGTTAGTTGCTGTTTCATAGCAGCACCCCCTCCTTTAGCTGCTCTGTAGCATATTTTGAGCAATGGCCCCACATGACATTCCTTTCCTCAGCCAGCTTGATTCTCCTTAGGGTACATATGCTTAACCTGTGGCCCAGGGACCACTTGTCTGACCTGATGTGGGGAAAGTGGGACAGTTAATAGAACTGGCGTGCAAAGATTAAACAGAGGATAAGTAAGCATGAGAGGTTGCAAGGAGAGTGATGTAGGAGCAGTGGCTTGGAGGAACATGGTGACATTGATAGTGCAGCAAAACCCTTGGGTGAAATATCTGAAACCTTTGTTGTTTTTTAAAATGAAAAATTTGAAATTCTGAACCTATTCTTTAGCCAATTTTTAAATTCTTTATATGGCTTCAAAGGTTGAGCACTCCTGCCTTGGGAAAATGTTTATTTGTTTCAGCTGTAGGTGGGAAACAGCTCAAGCTTTCTAGACGTACCAGGCTTGTTGATGTGGGCGCAGTTTTTTGGAAGTGATCCTGCGTATGCCTGACCGAGAAAATCTCAGACGCAGCTGAGAATAATGTAAAACGAGCATTCGTAAAATCAGACTCTGCGAGTTTGCTTCCTCGCAAACCGAGCAAACATGGAGAGGCTTAGAATTAGACTTATACTCTGAAGACCATTATACCTATATGTGTGAGTTAGGCTGTCTAGTGCCAGTTGGAGTAGTTGAAGGGAAACCCAAAGGCAAAACTGCTTAGGGGAGAACTTACAATGACTGTGTTGTAGAAATGTATGGTGTGGAGCGCTGGAATAGAGTGGTGGAATGAGGGTGTGAGTGGATTGCTGCAACTCAGAATCTAAGGGACCGTATCCTTATAGTAGTTTAATTGGGTACACGGAGGATAGAGATATTCCCTGTTGACGCCTAGTAGCGTCTTCAGGTAGTAATCTCTTTTCAGGTTGTGCTTCCGACCAAATTATATCACAGGTAGGTAGCCCAAATTAATGAGTTATAATTTGGGTCTCATAATCACCTCTGAATTTTTATATAAGCTGAGTGATATGGGTTTTTAACTCAAATGCCCAGCTATTGTCCTTATACACAGTGCGTATTATAAGTTCTTAGTGAGAGAATAACACATACCAGCTATGAAATGTCAAATAACGAAGTAAAGTGTCAAAGTAGATAATCAATTAAATAAATAAGTAGACACTCACCGCCGCGGCCCGGGGGTACTAAACCTGCCCAGGGCCACTGAAGATATGTCTTGTAATCCTGTCAATGAACCGTTGCACTATGGATCAATTCCTTTGAGAAGCTCCAGGTTCCGTTCTTGTAATAATGGAGGTCCGCAATTATAGGTTAAAAAATATTTATTGTTAAAAACGGGACAGGGAACAGGGGGTAGGGCTTGTTCAGCAAGCTGGTATGGGGGATTGCGAGTTAGGCTGTTTGCCTCAAAAAAGGTCTGCCGCCGGGCTGGTGGGCCAGAGGTATGGGTGGCGGCGTCAGCAGCGATTTGTTCGTCTGCTGCTTTAGATGGTGGAGAAAGTCTGTCACTGTTGTCCAGTTCTCAGTGTCACAATATTTCTCAATCTGATGGACAAAAAGATCCTTTTTGGAGTTAGTTGGTCCTTGCGGGGGCGCACTCTGGCGTCCACCCCTCTCTGCTGTCTTTCAAAAATCACCGACGCGCGTTTTGGCTTCAAGCCGAAGGTATTTTAACAAAGGTATTTTTACAATGAATATAATTACTTAAACCTACAGACTCCGAGAATTCCCACATTGTAACACCTGCCCAAAGTCCATAAGAATAAAACACATCCACCTGGAAGACCCATCGTTAGCGGCATTGGATCAGTCACCAGCCGCTTAGGTGAATATATAGACTCTTTCTTGCAGCCATTGGTTCAGCAAACACCTTCATATCTGAAAGACACAGGTGCACTCTTACAATTACTACAAGACTTTGAGAACAGCCCTAACTTGGTCCTAGCCACGGCTGATGTGAATTCACTTTACACCATCATTCTGCATCAAAAAGGTATAAAAGCAACCAATTTTTTTCTTGAAAATAATAGTCAATTACCTTCATCACAGATACAGTTTATACTGGACTGTCTGAATTTTTCACTATTACATAACTACTTCTGGTACCAGGGAAATTTCTATCTCCAGAAAATAGGAGTTGCTATGGGGGGGAAATTTGCTCCCAGCGTAGCAAACCTATTCATGGCCCAATGGGAAAATTACATATTGAAGGCTATCACCCCAAAACATTTAGTTTTTTACAAGCGCTATATAGATGATTGTATATTCCTTTGGGACGGACCTATTAATCAATTACAATCCTTTCTTACATCTCTAAACGTTAACGACTGGAACATAAGATTCACACACGAAATAAGCGAAAAGAAATCAATTTTCTAGACATCACAATATACAAAGAAAATAACTGGATGAAGACAAAAACATTTTTCAAAGAAACAGACAGAAACATTAACATCCCTAAAGAAAGCTGCCACCATCCCAAATGGCTGAACAACATTCCCAAAGGACAAATAATGCGACTACGAAGAAACTGAACAGATGAGAGTACATTTAGAGAACAAGCAAAAACACTTGGAGAAAGATTCATAGAAAAAGGGTACACCAAAGACCACATTGAGGAAACAATCAGAGAGGTCAATCAAACAAAAACCGACCTCAAGACAAATCAATCTCAACAACCAGCCAGAAAGGAGCAAACATTGAAAATCCCATTTATTACCCAATTCAATAGTAATTACAAACAGATGGAAGCCATCATCAAAAAACATTGGGGTATTTTACAAACAGACCCCATTCTGGAAAAATTCATCACCCCTCAACCGAATTTTATTTACAAGAAACCACAGACTGTATCATAGCATTTAATCAAAAGCTACATTAACCCACCGAAAATAAAGAAAAGACCAAAGGAAAGTTCACAAAATGCAGAGATTGTAAAGCCTGCAAGAACTCCCTGAAACATACCACACACGCAACGAATAAAACTTCCTTCATTAACCCACTAAACCAAAAGGAATACCAAATAAGAGGCCTAACATCATGCAATACTAAAGAGGTGGTTTATTGCTTAAAGTGTCCCTGTAACATGTTATACATTGGCCGAACCAAAAGATCTTTCAAAACACGCTTATCGGAACATATAAGAAACATTTCAAAAGGATTAAGAACACACAGAACACACATAACCAAGAACCACAACAGTTGGAATTTTGGAAAGTGGAGTAAATTTATCCCAACTGGAAAGGTACGAACATTGAAAATCTAGTATCACAACGGGAAACCTATTGGATCTATGAATTGGACACAATGGCCCCGAATGGTCTTAACATTGAAATCGATCTGAACTGTTTAGAGAATAAATAATTACATTCATTTGGAATTCTTTTATCACTACATTTTTTATTTATTTATTTTTTTTCAAATATTTATTTATTTATTTATACTGATTTATTTATCCATATACCATATGCCAAAATTCACTGGATCTATGAACGAAAATCCATTTGAACAAATAACCACACATCTCTTTAGTAACATTCACCTCAGCCCTTCATGTACTATTAACTTGGTCTATTGGTCTATTAAGTATGATACACTTTCATCCAATAACCCTAACAATAAGTCTAATTACACACTAACAAATATCCTCTAACTAATCATCACCTTTTAACAATTATTTAAAAATATAAACATCTACAATTTATATGCATAATACCCCCTTTTTTCCCTTCATAAGTTTCCTCTTAATACCCTTTTTCCCTTCATAAGTTTCCTCTTAAGTCCCTTGCCAATTACACCGTTAATTATTTGCACATTTGTATACATAGGCTTCTCATTTCCCTTTACGAGGGTCTCCACAAACATATAAATATACTCTCACTAGTTTCTTTCATATATACACATAGGATTCATATTAACCTTCCACAAACATATAAATACACTCTCATTAGTTACACACAAACTTCATCTGCGCTGTATCTAACTGCGCACATACATATAACAGCCCCTCTACTTATCCAATCACATTATGTTACAAACACATAGTTCTGTGATCTATAAACAAGCAGTTTTGTTACCTATTTCTCATTATCCCAACCCCTTTATGAAGAACGCTTATTTCACAGTGGTTATATAGACTTGTATTAGAACCCTAACAAATATTGTTTGAGTCCAACAAATAATCTATTTATTTATGTATTCATTAATTTACTATTTCTATAACAATTGCGCCTTGAATAATACATAATGCCTGCTTCTATCATTTTTGTTTTATTTTATTTCACGTCCCACTGCCCCTGAAGAAAACCGGCATTGCAGCAACAAAGAAGAACCAGCCTGATTGACATTTATCATAGGAGATGAAACTACTCTACAAAACTACATTTCTCAGCATGCTCTGAAACCTTGGACATCCCCTACCCTATAAGGAAGAACCCACTACGCATGCTTACCCACACCCGGAAGACGGCTTGAAGCCGAAACGCGCGTCAGTGATTTTTGAAAGACAGCAGAGAGGGGTGGACGCCAGAGCGCGCTCCCGCAAGGACCAACTAACTCCTAAAAGGATCTTTTTGTCTATCAGATTGAGAACTATTGTGACACTGAGAATTGGACAACAGTGACAGACTTTCTCCACCATCTAAAGCAGCAGATGCACACAGCGCTGCCGACGCCGCCACCCATACCTCTGGCCCACCAGCCCCGCGGCAGTCCTTTTTTGAGGCGAACAGCCTAACGCCCAATCCCCCATACCAGCCTGCTGAACAAGCCCTACCCCCTGTTCCCTGTCCCGTTTTTAACAATAAATAATTTTTAACCTATAATTGCGAACCTCCATTATTGCAAGAACGGAACCTGGAGCTTCTCTAAGGAGTTGATCCATAGTGCAACGGTTCATTGACAGGATTACAAGACATATATCTTCAGTGGCCCTGGACAGGTTTAGTACCCCCGGGCTGTGGCGGTGAGTGTCTACTTATTTATTTAATTGATTATCTACTATGACACTTTACCTTCGTTATTTGACATTTCATAGCTGGAATGTGTTATTCTCTCACTAAGAACTTATAATACGCACTGTGTATAAGGACAATAGCTGGGCATTTGAGTTAAAAACCCATATCACTCAGCTTATATAAAAACTCAGAGGTGATTATGAGACCCAAATTATAACTCATTAATTTGGGCTACCTACCTGTGATATAATTTGGTCGGAAGCACAACCTGAAAGGAGATTACTACCTGAAGACGCTACTAGGCGTCAACAGGGAATATCTCTATCCTCCAATGACTGTGTTGTAGAGCCTACTGATGAAGGAGTTACTGCTGGAACAGTTGGATGTGAATCTGAAAGTGTTCTTTCATAAAGTAAGTGAAACCTTCCTTAACAGACCTGTCTGTTTATGGTCCTAGAAGAGTGTGTAGGCTTGACAGCCGCATCCCACAAGTGCCACAAAGGACACCTCAGTGCCCAGGATTTGAGAAAACAGGAATATATACACACTCCTAGCTAGGACGGCATGGAGGCTGATTCATTACTAACGCCAGGTATCGGGAGATGAACGTCTGTATAGCGGCGCTTAGAGTGACTGCAAGTAGAGGCTGTAAGGGGGCATCGGGCACTGTAGCAGAGCGCCTCCGTCGCTGTAGTAACCTGGCCCACATTGATGAATGTGATGTATATTGGGCACACCACAAAAGGACACACACACAGCGTTGGCTCTAAATCTGGTCGCTATAGCATAGAGCGCCAGACGCTGGGTGATTAAAGTCTGTTTTTGAACACATATCCACCAGTAACAAAGCGAAAACACATGGAATTACATTAACACTGTGACAATAACACTTTAGTGCCAGACCTGTAATGACAATTCTGCATAAAAATCTAAAAAGTTTCTAAAAGTGTTTGTTTTCAGCCTGGAGAGGTCACACAATGATTTGAGCAAAAATAAAAAAAAAATCAAACACGCTGTTTAAACAGAAGCAAATGAACTCCCATTGAAAAGTATTGGAGAGCGACAGTGAGCGAAAGGTAATACCTAGCGGGTGCTGTTAGAGGCGCTCACCAGATTCACTTTGATAAATGTGGTTTTGCGTAAAGCGCCCAGCGTTCACCAGATGCTTCTTGCCACTATGAGGCACTAACTGGCGCCAGGGGCGGACTGGGAACAAAAAAAACGCCCGGGACTTTTTGGGGCACACCGGCCCTGCTGCACTTTTCCTGGCCCAGTATAGTATCTTAATGTCACATTATATACCACTAATTTTATGTTCCACAATACGCACGCAGGGTTTAAAGGACAAAAATAAGAAAGAAGATATTCTGGACCAAATGGTGTGATAAAATTCCCCCATCACAGACAGTGTGCAGAATCACTCCATTACAGGCAGGGAGCGGCATCCCTCATTACAAGCAGTAAGTAGCATCCCTCTCTACAGCCACTGGGGGCATCCCTCAGTACAGCCACTGGTTCATCCCTCAGTACAGCTTTCACACAGTGGGGGCATCCCGCAGAACAGCCATGTGCAGCATCAGTACAGCGTGTGTGTGTGTGTGTGTGTGTGTGTGTGTGTGTGTGTGTGTGTGTGTGTAGGGCTGGGAGGCAGAGATGAATGAGCCTTTGGTCAGACTGGGGGTTACAAGTGAATTGGGCCGTGTGTCAGGTGGGGGGGGTGCAGATAAATGGGGCTGTGTACAGGGGAACCTGGTCTTGCTGCCGATGTCTGGATTCTAGCTAGCAGTGTTGTTGTGCTGCGCAGAGGAGGGGACAGGATGCCTGGGGAATGCAAAGCCTGAGCTGCTGCAGGATAAGCTGGGGAGAGAGGGGGTCGGGCTTAAGGAAGCCTCCATCTACCATCCAGCACAGCTCACCTCCAACATCTTCTCCTGGCCCCACCCCCCTTGGGCTGCGTGGCAGGCGATTGGCTACTAGGCGTTCTTCCTCAGAGCGCTCTCTACCTCTTGCACATTGCTGCCTTTGACAGCAAATCTTTAGCTTGTCCAGCGCTGCCTGGTTGCTTTTTTTAGCAACTGTAATAGCCCAGTAAAGCAGGGAGGGTAAAAGAAAAAAAATACCGGAACCTGATAAGCAGCCGCTCAGCCCTGGACAACTGAAGATTTGCTGTTATAGCAAATTATCTCCCAACAGGTGAAATATTGACTTCACAGTTTGGGGCCTTCTCTGGTGCCAGCCTACTGGGATTTTGCCTGGTATGCCCTATGGCCAGCCGCCCCTGCCTGGTGCTATCCCTTCATGAATAACCCCCATAGTGTCTAGCTGAGAATGACCAAATGTACAGTGCAAACTCTTTAGCCTCTATGCTGACCGTGTCACAGGACTTTGATGTGCATTAAAAGATTTGTTTTCTAACAGCTGGAAGATTTAATCTACTTACATTGATCTTTCTGTACTTATCTTAAAAAAAAACCATGAAACAAAGTCTCTCTGCAGCTGCACATAGCCTGCATTTATTTCTGGTGCCAGCATACAAACTGCATTTCAGTGTTTTAATGCACTTATTTTTAAATTCACTTGGCACTGTCTGAATTGTGTGAAAAAACCAAGGGCCAAGGAGAAGGTGATGGCAGAACTCAACGAAAGAGGATGTTGCAGGACTTAGCTGCAGCAGGTGCGTGGATAAAACCTGGAAGGCACCTAAGAGAGGACCCATTGGTGGTGAAGACAATTGTTTGTGGTCCTGGAGACGGCAGTGTTTTTTTAACTGCACCATAGCAATGTAAAATAGCCTGTTTCATTAGTTCTCTTCTCCCTTGTTCTTCTACAACACAATACATACAAGAAGGTGTATAAGGGGGGCCCTAAGCAGACATGTACCTTGCAGTAGGCACTGTTCCACCCCCACTGACACCCCCAATCAGCATAGATACCTTTTGGTCACCTGAGACCAGATGGAATATAGATGTACACAGGAGCCAGTACTCCAAAGACAGACTGCACCTTCACCTAGCCCCTGCCTTGAGAAAGGGGTACTGTGTTACCCCGAAACGTTGGCTTATACCTGTATGTTATTATGTCCAATACTTTGGAGTGCTGGCTAATCTGTTCTTTTTCTATTGTAATTACTGTACAGCTGGGATCCTGGGCACCCAGATTTCTATTTGAGCGTGGTGGTTTGGAAGATATCTGAGACCAGATGGGAGGCATAGGTTAAGAATGTGGGTGTAGCTCACAGCACCTAATACAATAGGACAGCTTTTTAAATAATATGTGGGACTAGAACAATAGTATTAAATGGTTTTATGCCAAGTACCCCCAGCAACCAAATGGTTCAACCGTGTACCCCCGAAGTTCAGTTATAAATGTTACCGAAATAAGTAGACTACAGGCCTTGTAGCAATTTTAAAGCAAGAGGGAATATTTGACTCTTAATGTAATATATTTTAAGAATTGTCAGACGCCCTCTGTTGGAGCAGACCTGAACATTGTTGTGTACTCCCTGGATAGATACCACAGGTTGAGAAACAGTGGTGTAGTAGGTATACATTTTTTTTTATAGTACTAAAGATTTGCTCCAAGACAGAGATTTACTTTAAAGTGGACCAAAACCCAGGATTTTTGCCGGGTTTTGGTCTGTCCCATGGGGTACCCCCGCTGTGTGAAACCCCCCAGGTTGCTAGTCCACTTCCCTCTCCTTGGGCCCAAACTGCGGGTAGAGCAGCCATCTTGAATCCTTGCGCACTTGCGAGCCGCACTGATATCACTCGCCTTCCTTGGGCACAGCCGAGGAGGGAAACGGGTGATGCCGGCGCTGCTCACAAGTGCGCCGTGGGATCAGGGGGAAGGTGAGTTTACTGCACGCCCTGGGGGTTTCACACAGAGGGGCATCTGCCCCAAGTCTGCCCTGGAGATTCATAGACTCCAGGGTGGCTTTTGGTCCACTTTAACTCCACCTTATACAATGGAAGGCTACATCCATCTATTTTATGTGTAAGCAAGCTGCGGTGTCTTCAGATGTAGCAAACACAGATCTTCTACATTGAGGCACTTGCTGTTGCAGCAGAAATCGTCATCATAGGGAGGTTCGCTATAAGGAGACTAAAAGGTGCAAAATATAATTAATAATATGGAAACACCTGTTTTAATGTTTCCATTTGTGTCACCTAATTTGTGGCTCTTGCGTCTGAAGTGTTAATTGACTGGGTGACATGAACATGGAGGTGAGGATATAATCAGGCTTTGGCAACTCAGTGATAGCAATGTGCAATCTCACCTCAGTGTTGTTATAGGTTTCAAATGCCGACCAGGACACATTCCATTACTGAACATATGTGACCTCATTTCATGTCAAATTATTGGGAACTTTACATAGGTCTACCAGTCACACTGCACAGCATTTTTAATCCTATTGATGTTGTTTTATAAAAGAGTCACAATTTCTGACCTGTGATGCAACCCATAGTAGAAGACATGGCCTACTGTCAGGGCTGGTGTTAGGGGGTGGCAAACTGGGCAACTGCCCAGGGACCCCCTCATCAAAAGTGCCCCTGATTTCAGCACACGTTACACGTTACACTGCCCACGGTTTCAGGCACGGTGTTAACCTCACTAATACCTATACTAGCTTCACCAGCTGTCTTTTCTTTTTATTGGCATCAGTGAGCCTCCTCACGATCCCCATTGAGTGGGACAGAGGATCAAAGGTGATTAAAAAACATATATATTTTTAAGAATTGTCATTCTGCTTTGCAGTGTCTGTGCTTTTTACAGTTAACCCTTTGTGAACCGGTAAGGGTTCACAAAGGGTTAAAGGTCACAAGGCTTGGGGGGCTGGCAAGTCACCTGCAGCAAGTGGGTGACTGGCTATTAACCTGCACCATTACCTGCCACCCCAAAGCCCGGGGGGAGGGGGCAGAAGAGGCCCTGGCCTATGGGGGCTATGTGAATTTGTGGCCTTCAGGGCTGGTGGCTGCCCCCTGCAAGCTGGTCTACAAGTCTCCATAGCTGGTTCCCTGGCTGTTTATGCTTGGATTGGGGGTAACCCCACACCATTTTTCTTTTTAATGTTTAAGGGGTTTTTAAAACCTTGATAGTGTGGATAGTTGTTGTATTGTATTTAAAAATGTCATAGAGTGATAGTTTGGGGGAGTCTCCTGGGCTGGAACTGGAGGCTTCCGATACATATGTGGTACCGTTATAATCAGAAGAAATGTGGCTTTGACACACAATATGTTTTGTTGACTAAATACATGGTTAATGAAAATAAATGAGCCATTTTTTTAAATATACATTTTTGCATTTTTTATTTTTGTACAAAGTTATTAAGAAAGCACATAGAAAAAATTCAAACAAGACATTACATGTACATTACAAAGTCCCAACTCTGCCAAAAAAAAAAATATATATAATTTTCCTGGATAGCTCTGGAAAATTCTGCAAAAGTCACAGTTAAATCTACATAGCACAAAATGGTGAATAATTACAGAGAGTGACACAATTGCAAGTAGGCTGCCAATTAAAGGGTTAAAAGAACCTATTCATGTTGGGTTTTGTTGTGCTTTCAGATTTAGCTTGTTTTTTCCTAGATGCAGATTGATATTTAAGGAAATGTGGTTTTTATTTTGCTTTTTTATAAATTTTTTAGGGAAACACTGTGCAACCAGTGAATATCTTGGGGGTTTGCGTCCAGTAAACTGTGCCACCGCGACAAGCCTGGTACCCCTAGAAAGCTTGAGGTGTGTACTTCCAGAGAATATATAGTTGGTGGGGTGGGGGGACGTCAAATGTAAAGAGTTGTTTTTCTTGAAAAATTGCAAGGTGCTCATAGCAGTTGTATTTTCTTTGAAAATCTCCTAAAACGCTCTGAAGTGTGTTCTGGGCAGAAAAGGGTGTCTACTGAAATATATGTGGTACCTGGGGAAAGAGGCTGTGGACTTCCATACAGTGACTGATGCCACCGGGTGGTAGTCCACAGATTCATACTGGTTCATGCGGGAGCATCTGGACCTCTGACCGAAAGGTGAGTAAGTCCTATGGGCTTTTTTATTTATGACTAGTCTGCTTGATAGATAGATAGATTGAAAAAATATACTCGCTTCTCCAACCCCTCATGCATGCAGGACCAGTGTTCTCCCACAGCTCCTCCATGCAGGACTAGTGTTCTTCCACAGCTCCTCCGTGCAGTGGCGGCATATTTATATTCCATCTTCCAATGCTGGAGGCATCTATGGAGCCTTGTTTATTACCTCACAGACCTACTCCGGGTTCAGCCCTCCTGAACTCGACATGCCCCCTCCATTGCAAATAATGGAGTAGGAGTGTTAGTGGGCTAATTGTGAAGTTTGAATGCCGGCACTGCAAGAAGGAGCTGTGGGGGACAAAAAGTGAGTATATTCTTTTTTTGTGTTATAGCCTGGACAGGAACTTTAAATTTACATTTTTTTTATTCGGTTATATCTGAAAATAATTTAGGCTGTATTCAGGTAAACTTCAGGCAGCTGTTTTAAACCAGAACAACATCCATTTTTTACAAAATAGGTGTTGTACCGGGCACAGGGATGGGAGAAATCTTACCTTTCTCATCTGATTGGCGCTGGATTTCTCAGAGGGGCGGAGAAGAAAGGTAAGATTCTCCCACTCTGTGACAATGCACAGGGGAGCATCTTCAATTGAGGTGCCCGATACACCCATTTCAGACAGAAGTCGATTTAGGTGAAAAAAGTTCACTTTAGTTAAAAAAAAAATGAAATGTTCAATTAACGCCTGATGCAAAATCACCCCCAAGGTATACAATGCAAGTGAAAGGCAGGTTTGCTCCATAAAAAATAACACACATTTTTCGTCACTTGGTTCTGAATCAAAAGGGTGAAATGAGTACACAATATTTTTGTTAGAGTAAAAATTTACATTTACTTTCATTGTCTTCATAGTTGATGATTCAGCACTACTGCACCTCTATTTATTTTTCACCTAAAGGGCATTTTTTACACCAAAGTTTACTTTTTGCACCTGGTGCTGAAATTCGCTCAACACACTATTCAGGAGCAACGATAAGACTAAAACAAGAGTGCTGAAGACAATATATGATGGTTGCGTCAAACCTGCTCCTGAAGGGCCAGCAACTAGTCATGTTTTGTGGATCTGCACATATCCGGCTCTATAGTTTTGTCTAAGCACTAATTACGCTGTGTTCCTGACTAGGAGGGCTGGGATCCCCAGGTGCTTTCCAGTTTGGGTTCCCCTGCTGGGGTGTGTGGTCTGTGGTAGGAGGTGGGTAGCATTGCGTGGAGGAGTTCACTCTGGTGTGCAGCCCCTACCATCTCTGCTGCTGTCAGAGGAGGTGGGAGAAGCTACCCTATATAAAGAGACAAGTGCGCAGAGTTATCTTGTTAGGTAGCAAGGAAAAATGAGTTAGTTGTTAACCAGAGAGAAGGGGTTGGGATTCCTCTTAATAGGAGATCAGAATGGGAAGAGCTAGACCTTAACTTGAGGGAAAAGGGTGGAGTTCAGTTCTTAGCTATATAAGGTGGGTGGAGTCTCCCTCTATACCAGGGGTATAGTAGGTGGAGGTAATGGTTGGTCACTGGGTAGGTCACCCCTTAAAAGCTGGGCTTTGTGCCAGATCTTGGAGTTGCGGGAAAAACAAGCACAATGCAGAATGATAGACTGCTTTGGTATGCAAGGGTTTTAGGATGCCTGGGAGAGAATGAACCCAGGGGGGTGCCTTTGGAGTGGAGCTAACATGGAGCCTCCTGTTGTTGGGAGTATGCATGGCCAAGAGAAGTGCCTGGACTCAGGTAAGGTACAGCTGCCCCTGTTGGAAACCCATAAGTTCCAGGGAAATGTTGAACCTGGTTGGGCGCTTTGTTTCTGGACATTTGCTGTCTGATGTGAAACTTGGAAATTAACTAGTGTTCAGCATTCCTAAGGTGTGTGTGTTACCCTGCATGATTCCCTGCCTTATGTTACCAAGAGCTAGTGTTCCCATCAAAGTAGGGTGGATTAGGCCCCAATATCGCCACGAGTTACTGTGTGAGTGAGTGGCGTAAGAACAGAGAGTTAACTGGATATTAACTGAATGTTCTGGAACTGTGCTTAGATATGTTCCTTGGAAGTTACAGCTTTGCGAATGTGATATGGGCTGTCTTGTGCTGAGAAGTCAATAAAGTGGAACTACATTGGTTATGTCAAGATTGAGTGGTGTGGAGGTTTATGCTCAGACCATGTCCTGCCCCTGAAAAGCCTTTGTATCATGTCTGGGGTATACATACTCCTGACACACTAACTACAATGCTAAAGCTTTAGTATTTTCAATTTAGGAATGGTCATATCTTCCCTGCTCATGATCTGTCCCTGCAATGCTATAGCTTCAGCTAACAAACACACTTGTTGAATAGTAAAAGCACATTGCAGGAGACGTCATGGGCTGGTTCGTAACCAGTAAAATCCCCAGGTCAACCCTCCTTGCATATTATTAGTTATCACAATTTTTACCAGTGGACATGGACTGTCACATTAAAGTTGCTCCATGCACAATTCCTTCGTGTCTGATTCAGTATGGACAAGTCATTCTTGTCAAGGGATGCTCACATTCTGTCCAGACTCTTGATTCATTTTAAAATACATTAAAAATTATAACAAAATGGCTGAACTGGTAAATTGCATCTTTATGTGTTTAGATTGTAGACAAGAACGCATATGATGAGGTGCCATCCTATGGAAAGTGTCTGCCAAGGGAGTGGGCAATGACAGTCAGCTTTATATTCTAAGACTGGAGGCTAAATATATTGATTGTGAAGAGGAGAAGCCTCTTCATTTTTATTTGCAGATGCAGAAAGCCTAATTTTTCCCCTTGGAGCACTATTCCAGGATATATTGCAATATTTTGCGCTAGCACAACCACTGAATCTTATAAAATTGCTGCTGTGTTCCAGGTTAACACTGGAATATGTTGCTGTGTCTTAAGGAACAAAAGCCCAAACTACTTTAGTAACAATGTGCACAAATAATCTGGGAGACAAAACTCGGAAGAGTTTTTCCCTGCTGATAAGGTACAGTTCTCTAATTTAGCGCTGGTGAAATTGTGTCCATCTAGCTAATACGATATGAGAAGAGGTGAAAGATAAACAGCCGCTAAACAGAAATTTCACATTCATTGCCACGTTCTACAGCCTTAGACAGAAGTATAAACCCACCATGTTTTATCATCACAATGCCGGCAATGCCTTCATACAACGAATTTGTGAACGGACTTCCTCACATAGACAAATTAGTTTAGATCATTTTTATTCTGCTATTAATATTGGCTTATTTTGAATGTGTTGGTTATTAAAATTCTGAAATCTTTTTTAGATATATCATATCATATGATTTATCATAAGCCAGATTAGACAGAGAGAGACCCATGTTGGGCAATATAAAAGGATTAAAAAGCCCTTTATTTAGTTTAATCTTTCTTTATTGAGATTTTTGTGCAATACAAAATAAAAATACCTGGGAGGAACAGCAACACAGGTGCACACAAGTAAGTAAGGAAGGGTAGAGAAAGCAGTAAACCCATACGGAGATCAGCTCAACCCCACTTACAAAACTTGACTATATTAAACCCCTTCTGTCCTCGCCCATCAGGAGGAGCCGATGGAGGGGCGGGGGTCAGAACAGCCCAGCAATAATATTTGCATCTCATAGTTCCGCCGGTCATCTCCTAGCAACAGGTTGCACCAAGGCCGGACAGATCCAAGGTATGCGTGTCTGGACACATCACCAAAAACGCCACCTGAACCCGGAGGGAGAGAAAGAGGGCTGTCTAGCACGCTGAAATACATCAGGCGCTCGATCCCCGTGTGGCGCATCGACCCCAGCTATTCTGCTAAAGCTGTCAATGCACCAAGCTTCTCTCCGCGGCCTGCTGCAGAGAGGACATGAGATAATCCAGTGGGGGGACACAAAGGTGAAAAAGGGTCACTGCACGTCTCACTCCAGAATGGGTGGAGGGAGAGAGGGGAGAGTAAGGCAACATAGGTGATGTGGGGATTACGGGGAAGAGGGTAGGGGCAAACACTATGGAGGTGTAGAAGGGGAGGGACAAAAGAGGCAAGGAGGTATCCTATCAGCGAGCAAAGCGGGAGAGAAGGGAGGAAGGATGGGCTAAGGGGGTAGGAGGGGAGAGGCCGGGAGGGAGGAGCAAAGGGACAGAGAAAAGAGAAGAAAAGATGACCTGCTGTGTGTACCCCCCAGGTCACCCCGTTTCACTCACCTTCCTTCTGCTCACACGGTGCAGACTCAGACGAGAACAAGTGCACTGATTGGCTGAGTTGTGCGCTTAGCCAATTTAGTGCACCGCTGACGACTTAAGGGGCTTATTCATCAAGGGATAGCGGCAGGTAGAGCTTCATAGTGGCAGGCAGTGTCTGGTGAACGCCAGGCGCTGTTTGCAATACCACATTTATGAAGGTGATTTTGGTGAGCGATTCTAACAGCGTCATCATTTCAGGTGTCTCAGCGTATAGTGCCAGCGCTCTAGCTTTCAGAGCGCCAGGTATTATCTGTCGCTACCTGACGTTCTCCCATACATTTCAGTGGACGTTCCTTTTCTTCTGTTCAAACAGGGTTTTTTGTTTTTAATTTTTTTTTCTCTCAAATAATTGTGTGACCTCTCTTGGCCTAGAAATTTTTGAAAACTTTTTATATTTTTTATATTTTTATGCAGAATTGTCATTACAGGTCTGGCATTAAAGTATTAATGTCACAATGTTACAACAATGTAATTCCATGTGTTTTTGCTTTGTTACTGGTGGATATGTGTTCAAAAACAGAATTTAATCACACAGCGTCTGGCTCTATGCTATAGCGACCAGATCCAGAGCGCCGACGCTGTGTGTGCCTGTTTTTATGTTGAATATGGAGTCGCTGAGAGTCGGTTGCACTGAGCTAGCGCTACCTTTCGCTTCCTGCAATGCTGTACTGGTGTTAGAGTGCCCAACATACATCTCATTTATCAATGCAGGCCAGGTTACTTCAGCGAATGAGATGCTCTGTTACAGCGCCCGATAGACGATCACAGCATCTACTAGCTGTCGCTCTTAGTGCCTCTGTACAGACACTCATCTGCCGATACCTGGCGCTTTTAATGAATCAGCCTGCCTGTCATCTGGACGGCTAAGCAACCGAGCGGCCAGCCGCATCCCCTGCCCATCTTGCAGCCGTGGCGTGCTCCCAGTGCTTATTCAAAAAGGCCAGGCGCGTGCAAGGCTAGAGGTGAGCGGGAATGCGGTCGGAGCGCACAAATGCCCCAAGGGCTCCAGGACAAGGTGAGTAAAACTGGCAATGGGGGGGGGGGGGGGGGGTTAACACAGCAGGGCCATATTCGGGTTGCCCAATGGGTGGAACTCTAGTGTGTCTAAGACTCCAGGGCCTCCAATGTTCCTCTTTAATGTATTCTGCATATAAATTGTTTTCTGATGAAATAGTTTAATGTAGCGATATAAAAATGACAGAATGTGCTTGTACATTGTCAAACCAGGCTTGGATAATGGCTTCAATCTCACTAAGCATAAGTGCATACCACAGCAAATGTAGCAGTGGGGCAGCCGGACCACAGGAAATCAGATGGTTTGGATAATGGCAGTCTGACAGACTCAACGAAATCTAATGCAGCCAAATGTTTGGGCATTTTGCAAAGTACTGTAATTAATTAACCCATTTGCCACCATAGGGTAAGACACACTATAATTGAAGGGCTTTCGGGCGTGGATGCAATTGCTTTATTTTTGTTCTTTTCTGCTATTACAGACATGTCTGCTTAACTTTTACATGCCACCAATAATGCAGTTATGAACTGGGGAAGTAATTAGACATATTAATCAAGCACTTTGCTAAGTTTGGCTCATAAAAGCTCAAGTTTATGTCTTTAAAATGATCTAATAGCAGTAATATTTTTAGCTTTCATTTAGCAAAAAAATAAACTGTGATATAAAGGGACTTCATAGCGGGATTTCTGCCTGTTTATTTGTATGAAAAATTGTAGATAATCTAATTAGCACAAATACACAAGCAGCCAGGCTTTATTACCACTCTATATATTCAAACCAGATTGTTTGTCCAAGTTGGACGTCAATGGTCTTAGCTTGTTTACTTTAGTAACAGCTTGGCAAGTAGATTTTTAAATGCATTGATGCTAGGTCCAGTTCCAAAGATTTCTACCAGTACTTTTACAATAACTTTGGGTCAGATAAATAGTGTAATAGTCATCACTGGCTGCTAAAAGTATGGGGTATGGTGAGTCATTCTCACCCATTGTTGCATGTTCCTGTAATTATATTGATGCAATGGTCCTTTAAACGAGGCAATAGAGAGAAATCTGCACAGTAGTCTAGTTAAGTTAGTCCAAGGATTCAATATTATCTCCCCACCTTTATGGGCAGTCCTCCATTTCAAGCAGCCAAATGGATTTTGATAGTAGAGAGAGGCAGAGGAGAGTCTTCCTTAAAGATTTCCGGGCTGGCTACTGGCCTTCCCCTGGGGCATCCTGAATTGCTGCACCCTTAGCCCGTGTGTGCTCCCGCCCCAGCCATTCAGGCTGGGACAGGGGCTCTCGCTCCCCATTGAAATCAATGAGAGCCCTTTGCTGAAGGATGTAAACATGCCAAAGGGCACTGATTGGACGAGAGCATATGCACCATTGGACTGAGAGACAGGGGTTTCACACAATTCGGGATTCCCCGGGGGAGGGGGGCACAAAACGAAACCTGAGGAAAAATTGGCAGGGACTTTGGCCATATGTACTTCATAAGTAGTAGGTTTTGGTCCACCTCTATGTCAATCAAAGGTATTTATCAACAACAAGTACAAGTTTGTGTAAATGATATATTGTGTAGATATATATTTTAATGTATGTATTCATTAATTTTTTTTTGTTTTCTGTTATTGTTTTGAGTACTTTCCCTAGCCCTGGTGTCCCCCCCCCCCCCCCCCCCCCCAGATTTGCAGCACTCTAGCACTTGCTACCCTCATTTTATAGCCATTGGGCTTCAATGGGGATTGGGTTGGGTTTGAATCCAGGAACACGATCGGAACTTTAACAGCTGAATCAGCCGAACTTTCCGAACTCGAACTTCTATGGACTCCGTCATCCCTAGTGAGTATGATCAAATTAATTTTATTTAATGTCTTATTTTGTGGCGTCTTATTTATTTTAACTTTATAGCACTCCTATGTCAGTTCAAAGGGGCATGGGGCATTTGTCTGAGGAGCTCAAGGCCTGTGCTGAAGAGTATAGGGCTAAGTCCAGGTCCCTGGGTCGTCAGCCCCTATGTCTGATGTGCTGGACTACTACTACTGGCTCAGGGAGGAGAAATGCATCTTTTTGGTTAAAAAAACTGAAAAAAAGAAAGGTCAGTGCTAGCGGGACTCGGTGCTGCAGACTTGCATGAGAGCCTAAAACTCATGATGCCGGACAGGTGCAAAATGTGCGGGTTTTTACAACTGGAGCTGAATCCATCCAATTGTTTCCAACACATTACTGTTATAATGCAGAGTACAGATGCAGCAGAGTACATATTGTATACTGTGAGGTGCTTCCGAGTATTTGTATTCAATGAGATGCATTTGGGACGTTGTGAAAGGGGCCAAAATGTTAAAACTACCCCCATGACCTGATGTGAAAAACTGAACCAAATGCACATTTAAAATTTGTTTTCAAATGAGGTTCTAATTCATGGGATATCTTGATTTTAACTTTGCTTCTACATTGTGCCAATGCGACGATTGTGTATCTCACCCTGGACAAAATTGGTGCCATATTTTTTTAAGATCGCTTGTAAATGTGCGTGAAGCAGTTGTCTGCTGCTGTGAATATTATTGTCATCTTGACATTTTTTTGTCATGTTTCCTGAATGTCACTATCAGCCAACTTTGCATGAGCAACTCTGCAAGTCTTATCTTGAGATTATCCTGCTATCAGGAAAAAGAACAGCTGTTTATCCAGTTGATGCTGGGGACTGGATCCTCTTTTCTTTTTCATGTGACAGCATCAAGCAAGGGAAAAAGGCTTAAAATATAAAACCAACATCTCTTAACCAAGCATGGACTAAATATTTATTGGCTGACACGTTGTCATGCTTGCCTTTGAATTTAATGAAAAGCACTGTGTTATGTTGGATTCAGGTTAATATTCATTTAATCATAATGTTGCTAGTTTGGGTTAATTTTTTAAATCTGACAATTTTTAGGTAAAATTCAGTCAGTAATATGTATGTTACAATCTTATAAAATCTTAGTGGTAAATAAATACAATGTAAATGCAGATAAATGCAATGTCTTAAAGAAATGACCATAGTCTCTCTTTAATATGCCGCAGCCAGGATGCCCGGCACGCTGTGCATCGCAACTGCTAAAACAAAGAACCAGGCTGTCCGGGTCCTCATCTCTTCCGGGATCCTTCTACAGCTGCATGGTGCAGCCTATCAGCTTGCATGGCCAGCGCTGTGTATGTTGATAGGCTGCTCACGCTGACATTTCTGCCCATAGTTCCTCTTTAAAGTGGACCAACACCCGATGCTGATCAGCCCGGGAATCTATAAGATTCCCGGGCCGATCAGCATCTGGGGTGCCCCGCTGTGTGAAACCCCCCAGAAAGCCCCGAAATCCCTACCTGCTCCTCGATCCAGCTGCCGCCGCTCGCGCATCCCTCTAGCAGGGCGCGCCCTGTAAGAGTGACGCGCGGGAGGCGGCGGCAGTGGCGGGCACGATCGCTTGTCCGTCGACGGACCTCGCTTGTCCGTCGGCGGGGATTGGATGCAGCGGTCACGTGGGAGCGGGGTGAGGTGAGTTTTTGGGGCTTTCTGGGGGGTTTCGCACAGCGGGGCACCTCCGATCGGGGTGCCCCACCGAAGTGGACCAAAACCCAGGATAGTCAAAATCCTGGGTGTTGGTCCACTTTAAAGTGGACCAAAACCCACATTTTTAAGTAGCATCCCCTGAATTGCTCCCACTATAAAAAGTACCATTTGCCAATTTTCACTGCTCCTGCTTCACTCTGATCCCGGGTAATGGCGCTTGTTTTCGCTGTAAAGCTCTACCTCCTCCATTCATTGTTAGTGTTACTGATGTCATTGCCACACCTATGCAATGACTGATCACCTGTCATCTCACAGCAAGGGGGAGCAAATAAATCAGTGTACAAGGAAAAAAAAAACTGCCTTAGAATGTTTACAGCTAAACTGCTCTTTTACTCAAGTTTTGCTTTCTTATTCCCATACCTTCCAACTTTTCAGTGTGCGAAAGAGGGACAATATTTAAATTAATCAACCCCCCGTCATTGAGGGATGAATAGGAGATAGGTTGTAACAGTTAAAACAATACAAACACTTTTGAATCGGCAAATAAATCATTTTTGGTGCAGATCTGCATGTTACACCTCAAAGAGGGACAAATTAGAGGGACAGGGGGCATGTACTCAAAAGAGGGACAGTCCCTCCAAATCAGGGACTCTTGGATGGCATGCCTTCCTATTTCCTGTCACTAATAAAGGCAGCTGATTTCTGCTGTTATAAATATTTAGCTTTTCTTTTTGGATTCAGATTAATGTTAAATTCAACCAGAAATGTGTTGCTTTGGTTTGGTTTGACCCAATCAGATTATGTCAGGTATTTAACCAAAACAGAACAGTGGCATATTCGACCAACACCACATATAGTCCCTGACAGGGAAAGACTGGCCATATGGAAAGCTGGAAGAATTCCTGGTGGGCTGCACTGTTTCGGGGTAGGGTGGGCTGAACACCCGAATCTTGGGTCAAGATTACATTTTTCATGTTGTTGCATTGCTGCTTCTAACACACCCAAACTCCTTGCATATTAAGACTAGCCTATACCCACTACATCCATGCAGCATGGTATCCCCAGTTAAGACACCCCAGCCAGTGTTTTGCCCCTGCAATCCTATACCTTAAAGAATTCACAAACTGAGCTATGTGTGCTCTTATATTTCATCTAAAACAACATTAGTAGAGATGAGCGAATAGACTCAGTAAAATAGAGTTTGCTCCGAATTTTAAGGAACTAATCCAATTTTTTTTGTGCTTCGTGCGAATCTATTTTCTCCCTGAAACCCTTAAATAAAAAATGTAAAACCTCACCTGCTCTCTTGCTGTACCCAGGTCTCTCCAGGTTGCCTATGCCACTCTCTGCAGAAGTCCACAGCCCCGGCACTAGGCTCTTGCCCATTACTCACGCTTCTGACGTCTCGCTTCCCTGGCAATGAGCTCCCTGGGCTTCTGTCGATCACTCCAGCTTCTGACATCTCGCCCCACTGCACGGAGGGGCCTTTTATACCGTCAGAGAGAGCTGAGGTCAGCTTACTTGCCGTTATAAATAGCCCCTCCCTGCAGCAGAGGGTGAGATGCTGGGAACCAAGTGCGGGGCTGAAGATGTGGTTCCTCTGCCCCGCTGAAGACTTTACAGCCAGACCATAAAGATGTTGCCTGGCGTTGAAACGGGGACTGAGGAAAGCTTCTATGAGTGGCGTCTGTTAAATGTTCAAATCGGATAAACCCAAATTTCTTGGGAAATTTCAGCGGATCCCCTGAATCGAATTTTTAAAAAGTTCACTCATCCATAAGATGTCCACACAAGTCATAGACAAGCAGAATAACATCAAGCAAATTAGTCAAATATATTAGACTTCACCATTTATTTATTTGGAAATTGACCCTCTTATTACTGCATCTTAACATTTAAAAAAATTGTTGATAAGCCTTGTAAGTAAGCTTGGAAGAAATTCAGCCCATCCCTCTATATGTTGGTGAGTTTCCTCACATAAACTGTTCTCTTTATGTCCTTTCACAGAATGTCTATAGGGACAGTGATGACTCCAAAACTTTCAAGTTATTCTTCTTTTACCATACTTTTATCAGTTGCAGAACAGGCCCAGACCATGATACTGCCATCACCGTGTTTGAGGGGATGAGCTTTCTTATACCAATTTTCTTACAACCAACGCAGTGTTTTCCTTTGACTCTTGTCATGTAAAAAGCTCTATTTTGGTCTTAGTCTCCCACAGAACATTGTTCTAGTAGCCAAGGCGATCATTAGCAAACTGCAGATGGGTCTTTAGGAAAGCAGTGGCTTTCTCCTTGCAATCCTGCCATGTACACCATTGTTGTTCAGTGCCGTGCTGATGGTGGAGCACAACAACACTTATTTTGAGTCAATTTCTGGATGCCCTGCACCACATACTGCCCAGAGGAGCCCATTCCCCAGCCCCTTTCCTCGCCTTCTTCCTAAGCAATCCCAGAACAAGTAAATATTGGAGCTTGGGGAATTGGGCTTCTCCGGGTGGTATGGTGCACGGGGTGTCCAGAAATAAGATGCCCCCCTGGCTACCAAATTAAAGAGAGACACTTATGTTTGATGAGAAGGAACACAAGGGGTCAGCTGGGTATCCTGGGAATACTCTGCCACTGAAGCAGTAACAATGTCTCACAATCTTTTGTTGTAAAAGTGTAGGAGAAAGGGTAAAGGGTTTAGCAAACTAGAAACCCTGATGAAAGGTTACATTCAAAGTTGTATTATACAAAATGGGCACTCTTTAATTATGACACCCCTTTGTAGATTAGTTTAGATATTGAGGTAACACCAGCTCTGTTCTTCAGCAAGATTGAGGTCCACCTGCCCCACTGGAGAAATAGTGAGGAATAAACCTTTATAAAATAGTGTTTTTCACATTTCCTAATGAAAGAAATTGCCCGGCAGAAATACTTTGATGGTTGCTACTTGATGGAATAATGTGAACACCACCAGCATGTTATAGTGTCAGGCTAAAGTATAGTCGTTTTAGGCACCCCATACATATTATATTTCAAACCAGCTGCTATGTCACATCTTGTATAACCGCATGTTTCCTCCCCAAGACCGACTTTGCAGTGAGGAAAACAGAAAAGCTGCTGCTGTCAGTTGCTTTGAGAGGATTTGCTAAGTTTAATGCTAATGTATCCTCTTGACTTCTAATCGGTAAAGTTGAATCTACAAACTGAGAATCCTAGACTAGACTCTTCTGAGGTTAATCCAGTCAGATCTCCATGGCGGGGGAGTGCATATTCACCACCATAATGGCAGGTTTTTTGGATTGTTTAGAGGAAGGAAAGCTTTTGTGCATAATACTTTCATGCTATTTAAACTCTTTAAAGGCTCTCTTTAGCGCTTCATCAATTTTATTCATTTTATTTTTGCATGATTGTAGTTACTGTCATATTTTAAAAATATATTTGTTATTATTAAAAAGTACAAATAATTACTAAAAAGTACATGTCAAATGGTTTAGATGGCATTCAATGTAGGTTTGATTACAGTAGGACATGGATTCATGCATACATTGTGACTGTCTGGAGCACCCATTACAAATGTGACAGCTATAAAACAATGCACACATTTAATAGAAGGCCGTTAGTAATGACTTACTGAGAGCATCAATAAGCCTGAAGAAAAGGAAATACGGTTGATTCCTGGAGCCCTATCCAACAAGGGACCTGGTACCTAGCTGCACTTTGGTGAGGCCACCCAACCACCACCAAACCAGTAGGGGGGCATGCAGCACTGCTCTGTAATGTGCTGCCTTATACATGACTCTTTCAGACCGTGCCATGGGAGGAAATGCAAAGTTTTACCAATGGTAGGAGGGGTTGGGTAGACCTAGACCCTGTCTGGCAGAAATTGCCTCTGATTCTTCCAGGAACCAGGATGCATCTTCAATAATCTTTAATAATCACTAAACGCTTTAACATCTTCTGTCATCCTACAATAATTTGATACATCCAGGGGTGGACTGACTAAAGGGAGCACAGGGAGAATTCCCAGTGGGCTGCAAAGTTTTAGGGTTGGATGGGCTGGTAGTAGCCAGTAGCATTCCTCACCAGCTTTGGCAGAATTCACTTGATCCCCTTCTAATATCCAGTTTACTCCCTGCCTCCCAACTCTCCACCCCAACTCCCCTGTCTGTACCTAACCTCACTAATCCTCAGCTCCTCAACTCTCAGCTCATATTGTGCCTGCACCATGACTCTAAAGGCCCATACTCCCCACCACAGTAACCTCTCCTATTTAAATTTAAATATTCCTGCCCATGATCTGTTCCTGCAACACTATAGACACCGCTGATGAACGCAATTGTTAATTGGCTGGGAATCTGGCTTAGCAGCTTACGAGCTGGTCAAGCAAGTAAAACTCTGGGCTGATTTCTGCCCCCAGTCATCCCCTGAATACATCACCACATTAACCTGGATGGAATCTACCAACCTACTTTCTTGACCAGCCTAATTTCACCCAAAACTCAAGACAACCCAAGACTTGTCCAGTCCTGCCAGAATTTTTTGTCAATTAATTTCAATGATGTGGTTTAAAAAAACATTTTCTGTGGTCTCCTACTCTTTCAGGAGTGCACCACTGCCAAGTGTAGGGTGGGTAAGCACCTTGACCAAGGTATGGTTTTAAATAATCTAGTAACAATAGTGCTCATGTTTCCCTGCTGTTTATTGGATTAGCACCATTGTATACTATCACTGTTTAGAATTTCACTTTCTAGTGGTAGATTGTCCAAATCTTGCTAGAATGGAACACCGTTTTGTATTATTTCCTAGAGTCAGGGAATCTTGTGTTTGCTAAGTGTCATTCTTTTATATTATCCAGAGAAAATCATAGTGTGTATCCAGTGCTTTTGAAGGCTCAAATATCGATTCATTTAATTGTTCACATTGATTGGGTTTGTGTTGTACCTATTTTAATCCACGTTCTTTTACAACCTTATAAAAATGTGATCACATTTCCCACACAATCAATACAAGCATCTACCTTTGCCAGGCCACTTAACAACTAACAAGGCGCTTAGCTGTTTCATCTGCTTTCTGACACTGTATGTGGATGAGCTGTGAAGATTGTTGCACAATAATTAAATTATAAGATGCACCTAATCATAAAATGCACCCAGGCCATAAAGGAAAATAACAAAAATCTATGGAACCATATGGTGTGCTAACTCCCCTCAATAAAATAATAACAGGTAGTGTGCAGAACCCCTCACACTCCAAGAACCTAATAATTGGTAGAGGGCAGAATTCCTCACCCCTGTAACAGGGAACCACCCCCTCCGTAACCCTATAACAGGCAGTGTTCAGAATCCTCTCTAACATCCTATAGCAGACAGTGTGCAGAATACCCCCTAATCACCCCATAACAAACAGTGTGTCAAAACCACCTCAATCACCCTATAACAGTTAGTATGCTGAATTACCTCTATTAACCCTATAACAGACAATGGGCAGAATCTCCTTCAATCACCCTGTAACAGGCAGTGTGCACAATCCTCACAATCACCCCATAACAGGCAGTGTACAGAATCTTCCCAATCACCCCATAACAGGCAGTGTGCACAATCCTCACAATCACCCCATAACAGGCAGTGTGCACAATCCTCACAATCACCCAGTAACAGGCAGTGTGCAGAATCTTCCCATTCATCACCCCATAACAGGCAGTGTGCAGAATCTTCCCAATCACCCCATAACAGGCAGTGTGCAGAATCTTCCCAATCACCCCATAACAGGCAGTGTGCAGAATTTTCCCATTCATCACCCAGTAACAGGCAGTGTGCAGAATCCTCCCAATCACCCCATAACAGGCAGTGTGCAGAATCTTCCCAATCACCCATTAACAGGCAGTGTGCAGAATCTTCCCAATCACCCCATAACAGGCAGTGTGCAGAATCTTCCCAATCACCCCATAACAGGCAGTGTGCAGAATCTTCCCAATCACCCCATAACAGGCAGTGTGCAGAATCTTCCCAATCACCCCATAACAGGCAGTGTGCAGAATCTTCCCAATCACCCCATAACAGGCAGTGTGCAGAATCTTCCCAATCACCCCATATCAGGCAGTGTGCAGAATCTTCCCAATCACCCCATAACAGGCAGTGTGCACAATCCTCACAATCACCCCATAACAGGCAGTGTGCACAATCCTCACAATCACCCCATAACAGGCAGTGTGCACAATCCTCACAATCACCCCATAATAGGCAGTGTGCACAATCCTCACAATCACCCCATAACAGGCAGTGTGCAGAATCTTCCCAATCACCCCATAAAAGGCAGTGTGCAGAATCTTCCCAATCACCCCATAACAGGCAGTGTGCAGAATCTGCTCTTATTCCCCTATAACAGACACTGTGCAGAATCCTCCCCTCCAATCACTGTGCTGAGGCAGGACAGGGAGTCACAAAAAAGCCCTTCTAATTCGCTTAATATCCAGCAATGCCAGCAGCGCACAGGTGGCTGCCACACAGACAATGGCACAGAGCAGCTGCCCCTGTACATATGCATTATACATATACATATGTATATAGGGCTGCAGGAGGATGATCAGATGCAGGAGGATGATCAGCAGCGTGGGAGTGCCAGTAAGGGGAGCGGACTTTTCTTTTCCTAGCCCCACATTAGCTCAATAAGACACACATGCATTTCTCACCCACTTTTGGGGGAGTTGCATTTTATGGAGCCAAAAAAATGGTAACAAACTGGCAAATATGTTAGGGTCCTGGGTTTTTTTTTCAAGAGTTTGTTTTTAAGAATTTTTTAGGAGTCTAGTTTATGTTGGGCTTACATTAATTTTGACCCAAACTTTGCATGTTATTTTTATAAAATTTACAGTTTTTGTAATTTCTTTTTAAATGCCCCCAGTCCCCCTAAATTTACCTGCAAGAGCACCATGCACAAAGGCCTTTGTTTTTGGATATTCCATGTATTTCTTGCTACACTATTTTGTTCTCTGGGCTGTTATGCCCAGGGCTTGGATCCCAAAGAGTTGGGGTGCCCTGGGTCCATGGGCTCTTACTCAGAAGGTGCATGTAATCAGCCACCCACCACATTGCGGACAAGTGGCTTGTCAACTCCTCTGCCCCTCTGTCCTTTAAACTGATATAGTTAGCCTTGGGACCCCTTGCCAGGTAGAGTTAAAAGACAGCTATCATTAAACACCTGTGAAAATGAAATGATATTATATGATAGACTATGCAAAAAGACATTTAAAAAATCTCCCACGTGAAATTTGAAAAAAGTGCAGCATGTGTCACAAAGAGTTCAAGTAGAGTGCTGTTTATTCAGATGCATGCATCACAGAACAGGTTTAAAATACAGCACCGCGCTTAAAAGCTTTGTGAGCAGACACATACTTCCCCCTTTACCCTGTCAGGTTGCACAGAGCTGTCACTTTCTGACTTAGCCCTCGTTCACACCTGTCAGATACCTCATGAGTTTGCAACAGACTCTGGGGTACCGCAAAAAAATCAATAATGGTACCTCTATGGCCCCTTTCACATGTCTCCGGTGCAGCAGAGAAGAGGAAAACCCGGCCTCAAAAAGTCCTGCCTGCTGCGCCCGGACTGCGAATGCACCCTTTTAAAATATTTGTTGCTGTAAATGTGAAGGCAAATGCGTTTTTGCATGTGGTACCTTATGCGTTTTGCGTTTGTGGCACCACCAATTTTAATGGGATTCAACAGACAGGAAGGCAGGACATAGGACCCGGAAACAGGGATTTTTTATAACGCAAATACAAACATGAACACAGACGCAAACAAAAAACACAAAACAGAACTCCTACTGCAAACACTGCCATAAAACACATGTCGCAAACGCCACCAGACAGATGTGAATGTAGCACAGTGGAAGTCCAATTATTTTGTAACATTTGCCCCTCCCCTTGCTTTCCCTGTTCCAGTTTCAATTTAAGCTCTTTGCAATTTAAAGAGGAAATCTAAACATTTGGGCGATGATGGCGGTGCGGAGGTGGCGGGTTTAAAAAAACAGGTTTTTCCACTGCCATGGCCGCTCCCACACCACATTTGAATTCAGGTGGAGAACCAGAATATTACACCTCCATTTCCGTGGGAGAAAGCAGATGGAGCCTGTGCTCTCCTAAAGACTTACTGTTCAAGAGTCAAGACCAGTGGAGATCTTGCTTCAATCAGTCATGGCAAACACTGAAGCTCCCAGAGAAACTTTGTGGAAGGCTACAATCAAAAGTTTGGACTTGGCAACCCCAGAAAGAATGGGGCTAGTAAAAAGATATTGGGGCCCGTAAAACCACACTCAGAAACGAAAATGTTTTTTTAACTCTTTTAAACTACTTGTGACCTTTTAAGACAGTTCCAAGACCCCCCTGTACCAGCTCTAGGAGTAGGGGATGCAAGTCAACCAACCAATCACCCGCACCGCATCCCTGGGCACAAGGAATGTAGAAAAGACCAGTGCCCAATGGGCTCCCCAGAAATGTGGCCCCCGGCCAGATGCCACTGAGCTCTGGATATACCAGCCCTCGTGCCTGGTATACCAAGCTGGTAGAGAGGGGTGAATTAGACATTAGTTTAACCAAAATTCTGTCATGGCCGAACTGAATTGGCAAACTTAGAGTAGTCTTATTTTAATACTGAGGAAGCCCATTGGTAAGTTGCAGTACAGTATTTTAGGAGTGATGCAAAGGTTCAGGATTAACCCAGATGTTTCATCACTTAAGATCCTGCTGACGCCCATTTTCCTTTCCATGTGCATGCCAAGTTCTCTGCTTGGTTGCATCTGTAGCTCAGAGGTGGTGTTGGTGAGCTTGGTAGTAGCTTTGCTCCATGGATTACACTTAGCAGTACTAGGGAGTAGGGACTGCCAATTATTAATTCAGTTAAAATACTAAAACATGACTAGTACTAGTGTTGGTACACAGACTTTTATTTTTCATGCATGTGTTCATTATATAAATTTTAGTAGAGTCGAAGACAAATATAACAAAGAAATCCAAGTGACATCGACTGTTTGTCCTAATCTAGCTCAGTCCCACTGCTCTGGCAATATCCAGATGTTCAGCTTGGGGATTTTAACCCTCAGCGGGGACAAGTGTGTGAATTATAATGAATTCTAAAAAAGACACTTTAGAATTCCATCGGGACAGTCAGGTCGGTTTCTCCAAGCACATCTGCAGACTCATATTATTTGTTCTCTGACCCTCTAATGACAATAGACACAGTCGACAGTCTGCCCCAGCTAATGGACTTGCCTTAATGAACTCCCATTTCGCTATCTTGTCCTCTAGTGTCTCTGATAACACACCGTTTAGTTTATTTGTCCTTCAAAACATGGATACCCTTGTGCTGCTGCACATTTGATGTCAGATATACTTGCTGGCAAGTTTATCTTTTGCAGTACAATACAGAAGCGTTAACCTAACTAAAAGCTACAAATGAAAACAGAATTATAGTAGGTATATTAATACCAAGGATATACACATTTACATACAGTACATATACACAATAATTATTTATAGCAGGTGGAATGTATTTAACAGAGGGGGAAGGGGGTGGGGGAACAGCAACAGGGATACAAAAAATGGTAAGGGTAGAGTATTTAAGTAGCCAAGTTCAGGTGTAATACAGGTGATTAGAGAATCAGGTGGGGGGGCTCCTCACCATCCTACAGCCCCAGGCAGCTGTGTTATGATCCCACTTGAAGGAATTTCTGGTCATTGAAGTGAATAGTAGGTAGGAGTGGTGGTATAGGAAGTAATTTAATAAATTCCTTGAAGCACCCTTGGAGGTAGAGCTGGGAGCTAGCTACCAGAGCACCCAGCAGGTTGGGGGGGGGGGGGAGGGAACACCAAGCAGGGTGGAAGGTTGAGGGTGGAACAGGGCTTTTTGTTGAAGTAGAAAGTGGGTTAGGACAGTGAGGAGGAGGAAAAGAGGGTGATTGCAGGAAACACACAGCAAGAGGCGTATGGGACAAGGCAAGGGGGCTACAGAGAGATAGCACCCAGCAGGGAGGGTGATAGGACATTGAGATGGGGAGGGAAGAAGAAGGGGGAGGCTGCAAAGTGAACTCAGACTATGGAAGGGGCTGCAGGAAAGTACTTATTTTGATTTTGGAGGTTGACTACCTACCACCAAAGTCCAGTACAACAGGAATATGCATTGATCCACCTATCTTCACCTTTTCCTGTTGCAGATCACTAGTCTCACATGCAATTACCTGGGATTGGTTTGGTTTGGGTTCCCATCCTCACATGTCACTGCCTGGAGTCATTACCACCTCAGGTCTTGGCCTCCTATGCCAGCTTTTGTCCAAGTAAACACACTGGAAGTGTATATAAATGTACTTATATCAGACACACACTGTACTATTTTATCCATTGTATTCAAATAAATGAATACACGCAATAGAATAGACTTCAGCATACTTAACTTTATTTCACCGTGTGACTGACATTACATTTTGTTTGTGTCATTGTTCTATTTCTCAAATACACTTTATGCCTTAAACTATGTGGATTATGACATTTTGACAGTTTGATTTTGGCAAAGGTATATTTGTGCTGAGTGCTATTTCATCATTTTAGCTGAAATATTCCAAACCATTGGTTGAGAGCTAGGTGACTGTTACGGGTTACACGACCAATTATGGGTGGTAGGTTAGGGAAAAATGTAAAAACATTAAGAATTATTTTCAAAGGTTACAATAAGGTTAACATTTAAGTTTGAAGTCTTTGTCTAGTCGCAAGCTACTATGTTGAGAGACCCATGTTAGGCTTCATATAGGAGGGCTAAAGAGACCAAAAAATGCTCTACTCAAAGGTAAAGGAAAGAGGCACTTTCCTAAAACAGAAAGTAATTGTATAGTACCCAACACAAGGAAAAACAGTATTACCCATGAATCATTGCAGCAGGCAAAACTATGCAAATCCTCTCTTTATTTCTCTGAGCAATCCGAGGCCCGTCAGAATGCTAAGGTTCCAAGGAATAGCTTTAAATTTACACAGCCAAATACATCCAATAAGTGGACGCGTGTTTCGAGCTTTAGGCTCTCACCAGCACTAGGGCAGATTGATGGGTAATACTATTTTTCCTTGTGTTGGGTACTATGCAAATACTTTTCATTTTAGGAAAGTGCCTTTGAGTAGAGGTTTTTTTGGTCTCTTTACCCTCCCTATACTAAGCCTAACATTGGTCTCTACACACAGTGTACTCACCAAGTCTCACTCCCCATACAGCCAGAAACATTCGCCCTAGTTCTGATGGGAGCCTAAAGCTTGAAACATGTGTCTAGTTGGATGTGTTTGGCTGTGTAAATTTAAAGCTAATCCTTGGCACTGCACCTTTAGCTTTTCTAAGGGCCTCAGAGACAAAAAAAGATGATTTGCATAGCTCCACCTGCTGCAAGGATTGATGGGTAATACTATTTTTCCTTGTGTTGGGTACTATGCAAATACTTTCTGTTTTAGGAAAGCACCTCTTTCCTCTAGCAAAAATATACCTTACCACTTGCAAGCTCGACTCCTCACAACCTGTGGGCTGAAGGTCTCCTGTTCCTGATCAGTCAGCTCTGACACTGACAACAAGCTCCCCGGCATGCCTTCTGTGCACACCCCTGCTTCCAGTTACAAAGGAACAGGCTCACTTATTGATTAGCAACAGGGGAAGCATCATGTGACTATACACCACTGATAACATCAGTGCAAGACGCTCAAAAGTGCATCAGAGTTGACAGCAAACAGGACTCTGACTTACCAAGGTACCACTTTCCTGTCGACAGGCTTTCCAAAAGAAAAAGACATCATCAATCACCTTCTATTCCCGTAGCAGCTGCCTCCGTGTCCAGAGCGTCAATACATACCCATAATTTACAATGTGCATGCCCGCCAACATCAGCGTAAATGGAGCCTGTAGCTCTATTGTAACAGATGGCTGGATAGATAGCGGGGTGTGTATTAACATAGCAGACCTGGATCATCAAAACATGTTCTTTAACTGAAAATGCCTTTTTAATGTGATTGTCCAGGCAAAAAATTATAAAGAGGTCCAAGCAGCTAACTTTTTTGTTTACAGTCTTATGGTATGTGGATAAAGGTATATTCTGAGTTGCCTGAGGAAGTGCTAACATGGAACGCGTGGCTTCTTGGGGGTGTTGACAGTGTTGCAGGATGGCGTTATCATTGAACTGATGATGTTGATTTGAGTAATGTTTCTTCTGATTTGTGTACACTTCTTACTTGTGTCTGATTTTCAATAAATAAATAATAAGGATTTAGTGTTCGTTAATGTAAGTAGTCAGTTACTGGTGCTGATCAATTGATAGTCATTAGAGATGAGCGAGTAGTGAAATATTCGAAATTTCGAATTTCGATTCGAATAGACCGCGTTACTCGACTACTCGACCGAATATCGAATCCCATTATAGTCTATGGGAAAAAAATGCTCGACACTTGGAAATCTCAATTCGACCACTTGGAGGTCACCAAGTCCACCCTGAAACATCAGAAAATGATGCCAACACTGCTGGAATGCAACTGGGACAGCAGGGGAAGCATGTCTGGGTGCATATAACGCGCCCAAGTCGCACTATTACGCCACTATCACAGCCTCTCAACAATACACTCCAAACACAATATTACTTCTACGTAAAGTGAGACAAGACAAGGAAACCTTCTTTCCTCTACATTGCCATGGACCCCAAGCCAAACTGTACAAAAAAGAAGAACAAAATTCTGCACCCCTTAAAATCACGTTGCCTAATGACAACCACAGATGGCACAGGCAAGGGGGAAAATAAATATACCCCACCCCTAATTGTCATTGTGTGTGTGTGTGAGATGTGGTAAGACATGTCCTCTTGTGTCATTGTGTCACCCCAGCAGTAAGGGAAGCTTAAAGGAGGAGGTTTGTTACAGTGTGTTACCCCAGCAGTAGGGGAAGCTTACAGGAGGAGGTTTGTTACAGTGTGTCACCCCAGCAGTCAGGGAAGCTTACAGGAGGAGGTTTGTTACAGTGTGTTACCCCAGCAGTAGGGGAAGCTTACAGGAGGAGGTTTGTTACAGTGTGTCACCCCAGCAGTCAGGGAAGCTTACAGGAGGAGGTTTGTTACAGTGTGTCACCCCAGCAGTCAGGGAAGCTTACAGGAGGAGGTTTGTTACAGTGTGTCACCCCAGCAGTCAGGGAAGCTTACAGGAGGAGGTTTGTTACAGTGTGGCACCCCTGCAGTCAGGGAAGTTTACAGGAGGAGGTTTGTTACAGTGTGTCACCCCAGCAGTAAGGGAAGCTTACAGGAGGAGGTTTGTTACAGTGTGTCACCCCAGCAGTCAGGGAAGCTTACAGGAGGAGGTTTGTTACAGTGTGTTACCCCAGCAGTAAGGGAAGCTTACAGGAGGAGGTTTGTTACAGTGTGTCACCCCTGCAGTCAGGGAAGCTTACAGGAGGAGGTTTGTTACAGTGTGTCACCCCAGCAGTCAGGGAAGCTTACAGGAGGAGGTTTGTTACAGTGTGTCACCCCAGCAGTCAGGGAAGCTTACAGGAGGAGGTTTGTTACAGTGTGGCACCCCTGCAGTCAGGGAAGCTTACAGGAGGAGGTTTGTTACAGTGTGTCACCCCAGCAGTAGGGGAAGCTTACAGGAGGAGGTTTGTTACAGTGTGTCACCCCAGCAGTAGGGGAGGCCCAAGAGCTGAGACCTTTTAAAAATTGTGTGGAGGCCCAAGAGCTGAGACCTTTTAAAAATTGTGTGGAGGCCCAACAGCTGAGACCTTTTAAAAATTGTGTGGAGGCCCAAGAGCTGAGACCTCTCAAACATTGTGTGGAGGCCCAAGAGCTGAGACCTTTTAAAAATTGTGTGGAGGCCCAAGAGCTGAGACCTTTTAAAAATTGTGTGGAGGCCCAAGAGCTGAGACCTCTCAAACATTGTGTGGAGTCCCAAGAGCTGAGACCTTTTAAAAATTGTGTGGAGGCCCAAGAGCTGAGACCTCTCAAACATTGTGTGGAGTCCCAAGAGCTGAGACCTTTTAAAAATTGTGTGGAGGCCCAAGAGCTGAGACCTCTCAAACATTGTGTGGAGTCCCGCGAGCTGAGACCTCTTAAAAATTGTGTGGAGTCCCACGAGCTGAGACCTCTTAAAAATTGTGTGGAGGCCCAAGAGCTGAGACCTCTTAAAAATTGATTGTATTAAGCCCAAGAGGTGAGCCATAATTTTTTTTTATTAATACAGCAATTCTACGGCGGTTAAGGAGGAGGAGGAGGAGGAGGAGGAGGAGGAGGAAATGGCACTTCATACAGATGGCACTTCACTCTTGGCTGCTTTCCACTGTTGTACAAGCAAAGTCCGGGTCAATCCACTTGCTGTTCATTTTGATTAGCGTCAGCCTGTCGGCACTGTCGGTTGACAGGCGGCTGCGCTTATCGGTTATAATGCCCCCGGCTGCGCTGAACACCCTTTCTGATAGCACGCTGGCGGCAGGGCAGGCAAGCACCTCCAAGGCGTACAGGGACAGTTCCAGCCACGTGTCCAACTTGGAGACCCAGTAAGTGTAGGTCGCCGAGGGATCGGGGAGGACAGGGGTGTGGTCTGCCAGGTAGTCCCGCAACATCCGCCGATACTTGTCCCTCCTGCTGATAGCGGGCCCCGCAGTGATGGAAGTTGCACGAGGGGGTGACATGAACGTGTCCCACACCTTGGAGAGTGTTCCCCTGGTGGCTGTGGGCCTGATCGATGTTGTCAGACTCTGGGAGACACTCTCCTCTCTGCCGCCAGCGATGCTGGGTGGGAAAATCTGCATCATGTTCTGCAAGAGTTCCCTCTGGTATTCCAGTAATCGATTCATCCTCTCCTCTACCGGAATAAAAGAGGAGAAGTTATCTTTATACCGGGGGTCCAGGAGTGCGAAGACCCAGTATAGTTTGTTCTCCAATATCCGGACAACACGTATGTCCCGGGAAAAGCAGCCCAGCATGAAGTCAGCCATGTGTGCCAGACTCTGAGTAGGCATGACCTCACTGCCCCCACCAGAAGGATCATTTTCCATTTCCTCCTCTTCCTCCTCCTCTCCACCCCATCCGCGCTGAACCAATGGGACGCACACAGCCTGACTGCTACCCTCGCCGCCAGCATCCTCTTCCACAGCCACCTCCACGTTGTCCTCCTCCTCCTCATCCTCCTCCTCCTGCAACTGCCACCGAGCAGCAGACAAAAGTGTGGTCTGACTGTCTACCTGCGTTGCGTCTCCTCCTACCCCCGTCTCCTCTGTGTGCAATGCGTTCTCCCTTATTGCGATGAGCGATTCTTTAAGGACGCATAGGAGCGGGATGGTTACGCTCACTATAGCGTCCTCGCTGCTGACCTTCTTAGTGGACTCCTCAAATATACGCAATACATCGCATATGTCTGCCATCCATGGCCACTCGTGGTTGGCAAACTGAGGGAGCTGAGTTGGAGGCACGCGTGGATGCATCATCTGGTACTCCATCAATGCTTTCTGCTGCTCACACACTCTGGCCAACATGCAATAGGTGGAATTCCAGCGAGTGGGCAGGTCGCACAACAGCCGATGTTGAGGCAAATGGAGGCGTTGCTGGATTTTTTTTAAGCTAGCAGCAGCTACAGTTGACTTCCGAAAGTGAGCGCACAAGCGCCGCACTTTGACCAGTAGTTCTGCCAGGTTGGGGTAAGTCTTTAGAAACTTTTGTACTACCAAATTAAAAACGTGGGCCAGGCATGGTACGTGATTGAGTTCTGCAAGCTCCAGAGCCGCCACCAGGTTACGGCCGTTATCGCACACGACCATGCCTGGTCCTAGCTGCAGCGGCGACAGCCACATCTCTGTCTGCTGCAATATGGCGTGCCTCACCTCTGCGGCGCTGTGCTTCCTGTCGCCCAAGCTGATGAGCTTAAGCACCGCCTGCTGACGTCTCCCCGCGCCAGTGCTGCAACGCTTCCAGCTAGGGGCTGAGGGCGATGTTAAGGCAGAGGAGGAGGAGGAGGAAGAGGAGGGGGGTCTATCAGAACCCGTGCTGGCAATCTTGGGCGGGGGTGGTATGTAGGCCGTCCCTGTTTGCGACCCCGTCCCCGCTTCCACAACATTCACCCAGTGTGCCGTCAAAGAGATGTAGCGTCCTTGGCCGCAAGCGCTTGTCCACGAGTCGGTGGTCAAGTGGACCTTTGCGCTGACTGCGTACCTCAGGGCCCGCCTGATGTTACGCGACACGTGCTGGTGCAGGGCGGGGGCGCCACACCGGGAAAAATAGTGGCGGCTAGGGACGGAATAGCGAGGTGCGGCAGCCGCCATCAGGTCGCGGAAGGCCTGCGTCTCCACAAGCCTAAACGGCAACATCTCCAGGGCCAGCAGTTTGGAGATGAGGCAGGTTAAGGCTTGGGCTTGGGGGTGACTGGAGGCGTACTTCCGCCTGCGGTTGAACGCCTGCGAGATGGACAGTTGATGGGACGAGGAGATGGAAGGTGCAGACGAAGATGCGGGGGAAGGGGGGGCTGAAGGAGAAGGCCCCAAAGTAGCCGAGGCAGAGGCAGATGTGGAGGTGTCCTGGCTGGAGGTCTGGACCGCAGTGGCAGCACACAACAAAGGGGAAGAGGCAGTGGCAGCAAGACGGGGCGCAGGTTGTATTGCGTTTGCTCTCTCCCACTCAGCCCAGTGCTTGAATTCCAAGTGACGGCGCATGCCTGAGGTGGTCAGATTGCTCTTCTCAGAGCCCCTACTCAGTTTTGAGTGGCAGATTGCGCAAACCGCGCTCAGTTTGTCATCCGCGCAAACGTTAAAAAATCTCCACACCACAGAAGTACGAGGCCTCGATGGGGGAGCTTCGCGCGACTGCCTGCTGCCGGGAAGAGCTTCGGCCCTGCTGGCTGTGGCCTGCCTTCTCTGTCTGGACTGTCCTCTGCCTCTGGACTGTCCTCTGCCTCTTGCTGCCTTATTCGGTGATGCGCAGACCGCATCTCCACTGCTTTCCCCGCTGGACATCACCCCTGTCCAAGTGGGGTCGGTCATTTCGTCGTCCACCACCTCCTCTTCCACTTCCTCTCTCTGCTCCTCCTCCTGCCCACTGGACATTCCAACAGCCTCCCTTGATGGCAACTGCGTCTCATCATCATCGCTCATGATAGCAGATGCTGGTTCCGGGTCCACATCACTAGCAGATGGCGGATACTCAAGTGTTTGGGCATCACTACAAACAAATTCCTCTGCTAGCTCCTGGGATTCTTGCAGCACATCTGGAAAAGGACCCGAAAAGAGGTCCTGGGAGGGGTCAAGGTTGGGCTGACTCTGTTGGCCAGGTTGGGAGGAAGGAGGGTCAGAGTGAGACTGTGTGGATGACTGGGTGGTGGACAAGTGACTGGAAGCGTTATCGGCCATCCATTGCACCACCTGTTCACGCTGCTCAGGCCTTAACAGAGGTGTACCCCGCCCCCCGCATAACTGTCCCATAAAGGCAGGGAAGCTGGATGAGCGTAATGCTGGCTGCCCCTCACCAGCATGCATTGTATCCCCACTGGCTTCAACGCGGTTTGTGCCCCCACCAGCATTTCCGTGCCCCCGTCCTCGTCCACGTCCCTTTGCGCTAGCCCTCCGCATTTCAGACGTTTTACTTTTTTGGCCACGCGTTATGCCAAATATAAAAATATTTTTAAGAAGAACACCTGGCTATACAGCCGTATACTGCCAGAAGGTGAAATGGTGCCTATACGCACCGTGTATAAAACAGTGTTTTGTTGGCACAGAGGACACAAAACAGTAGTGCCAAATATAAATATATTTTTAAGAACACCTGGCTATACAGCCGTATACTGCCAGAAGGTGAAATGGTGCCTATATACGCATCGGGTATATAACAAGGTTTTGTTGGTAAAGAGGACACAAAACAGTAGTGCCAAATATAAATATATTTTTAAGAAAAACACCTGGCTATACAGCCGTATACTGCCAGAAGGTGAAATGGTGCCTATATACGCACCGGGTATATAACAAGGTTTTGTTGGTAAAGAGGACACAAAACAGTAGTGCCAAATATAAAAATATTTTTAAGAAAAACACCTGGCTATACAGCCGTATACTGCCAGAAGGTGAAATGGTGCCTATATACGCACCGGGTATATAACAAGGTTTTGTTGGTAAAGAGGACACAAAACAGTAGTGCCAAATATAAAAATATTTTTAAGAAAAACACCTGGCTATACAGCCGTATACTGCCAGAAGGTGAAATGGTGCCTATATACGCACCGGGTATATAACAAGGTTTTGTTGGTAAAGAGGACACAAAACAGTAGTGCCAAATATAAAAATATTTTTAAGAAAAACACCTGGCTATACAGCCGTATACTGCCAGAAGGTGAAATGGTGCCTATATACGCACCGGGTATATAACAAGGTTTTGTTGGTAAAGAGGACACAAAACAGTAGTGCCAAATATAAATATATTTTTAAGAAAAACACCTGGCTATACAGCCGTATACTGCCAGAAGGTGAAATGGTGCCTATACGCACCGGGTATATAACAAGGTTTTGTTGGCACAGAGGACACAAAACAGCAGTGCAAAATATAGTTTTGTATATAGGTGCTAATACACCACTGAAGTCTTTCTGTCCCTATTCCAGCATCAGCAGCTACCCCTCACTAAAGCAGCCGTTTTGAGCAGAGTGTATATAGTTTTGTATATAGGTGCTAATACACCACTGAAGTCTTTCTGTCCCTATTCCAACATCAGCAGCTACCCCTCACTAAAGCAGCCGTTTTGAGCAGAGTGTATATAGTTTTGTATATAGGTGCTAATACACCACTGAAGTCTTTCTGTCCCTATTCCAGCAGCAGCAGCTACCCCTCACTAAAGCAGCCGTTGTGTGCAGTGTGTATATAGCTAGAATGAGCTATATACTGTTCAGCATAGTAGCCCTAATAAGGGCTCTTAATGACTCTCTTGTCTTCTGGTAGCTGGTATATATGGTGGTAAAAGCTATATTCTGAGCTTCTGGGGCCCTGCCTGACTACATAGGATATGAGCTATATACTGTTCAACGTAACAGCCCTAATAAGGGCTCTTAAGGACTCTCTTGTCTTCTGGTAGCTGGTATATATGGTGGTAAAAGCTATATTCTAAGCTTCTGGGGCCCTGCCTGACTACATAGGATATGATGAGCTATATACTGTTCAGCGTAGTAGCCCTAATAAGGGCTCTTAAGGACTCTCTTGTCTTCTGGTAGCTGGTATATATGGTGGTAAAAGCTATATTCTGAGCTTCTGGGGCCCTGCCTGACTACATAGAATATGAGCTATATACTGTTCAGCGTAGCAGCCCTAATAAGGGCTCTTAAGGACTCTCTTGTCTTCTGGTAGCTGGTATATATGGTGGTAAAAGGTATATTCTGAGCTTCTGGGGCCCTGCCTGACTACATAGGATATGAGCTATATACTGTTCAGCGTAGCAGCCCTAATAAGGGCTCTTAAGGACTCTCTTGTCTTCTGGTAGCTGGTATATATGGTGGTAAAAGCTATATTCTGAGCTTCTGGGGCCCTGCCTGACTACATAGGATATGAGCTATATACTGTTCAGCGTAGCAGCACTAATAAGGGCTCTTAAGGACTCTCTTGTCTTCTGGTAGCTGGTATATATGGTGGTAAAAGCTATATTCTGAGCTTCTGGGGCCCTGCCTGACTACATAGAATATGAGCTATATACTGTTCAGCGTAGCAGCCCTAATAAGGGCTCTTAAGGACTCTCTTGTCTTCTGGTAGCTGGTATATATGGTGGTAAAAGCTATATTCTGAGCTTCTGGGGCCCTGCCTGACTACATAGGATATGAGCTATATACTGTTCAACGTAGCAGCCCTAATAAGGGCTCTTAAGGACTCTCTTGTCTTCTGGTAGCTGGTATATATGGTGGTAAAAGCTATATTCTGAGCTTCTGGGGCCCTGCCTGACTACATAGGATATGAGCTATATACTGTTCAACGTAGCAGCCCTAATAAGGGCTCTTAAGGACTCTCTTGTCTTCTGGTAGCTGGTATATATGGTGGTAAAAGCTATATTCTGAGCTTCTGGGGCCCTGCCTGACTACATAGAATATGAGCTATATACTGTTCAACGTAGCAGCCCTAATAAGGGCTCTTAAGGACTCTCTTGTCTTCTGGTAGCTGGTATATATGGTGGTAAAAGCTATATACTGAGCTTCTGGGGCCCTGCCTGACTACATAGGATATGAGCTATATACTGTTCAACGTAACAGCCCTAATAAGGGCTCTTAAGGACTCTCTTGTCTTCTGGTAGCTGGTATATATGGTGGTAAAAGCTATATTCTGAGCTTCTGGGGCCCTGCCTGACTACATAGGATATGAGCTATATACTGTTCAACATAGCAGCACTAATAAGGGCTCTTAAGGACTCTCTTGTCTTCTGGTAGCTGGTATATATGGTGGTAAAAGCTATATTCTGAGCTTCTGGGGCCCTGCCTGACTACATAGGATATGAGCTATATACTGTTCAACGTAGCAGCCCTAATAAGGGCTCTTAAGGACTCTCTTGTCTTCTGGTAGCTGGTATATATGGTGGTAAAAGCTATATTCTGAGCTTCTGGGGCCCTGCCTGACTACATAGAATATGAGCTATATACTGTTCAACGTAGCAGCCCTAATAAGGGCTCTTAAGGACTCTCTTGTCTTCTGGTAGCTGGTATATATGGTGGTAAAAGCTATATTCTGAGCTTCTGGGGCCCTGCCTGACTACATAGGATATGAGCTATATACTGTTCAACGTAGCAGCCCTAATAAGGGCTCTTAAGGACTCTCTTGTCTTCTGGTAGCTGGTATATATGGTGGTAAAAGCTATATTCTGAGCTTCTGGGGCCCTGCCTGACTACATAGGATATGAGCTATATACTGTTCAACGTAGCAGCCCTAATAAGGGCTCTTAAGGACTCTCTTGTCTTCTGGTAGCTGGTATATATGGTGGTAAAAGCTATATTCTGAGCTTCTGGGGCCCTGCCTGACTACATAGAATATGAGCTATATACTGTTCAACGTAGCAGCCCTAATAAGGGCTCTTAAGGACTCTCTTGTCTTCTGGTAGCTGGTATATATGGTGGTAAAAGCTATATTCTGAGCTTCTGGGGCCCTGCCTGACTACATAGGATATGAGCTATATACTGTTCAGCGTAGCAGCACTAATAAGGGCTCTTAAGGACTCTCTTGCCTTCTGGTAGCTGGTATATATGGTGGTAAAAGCTATATTCTGAGCTTCTGGGGCCCTGCCTGACTACATAGAATATGAGCTATATACTGTTCAGCGTAGCAGCCCTAATAAGGGCTCTTAAGGACTCTTTTGTCTTCTGGTAGCTGGTATATATGGTGGTAAAAGCTATATTCTGAGCTTCTGGGGCCCTGCCTGACTACATAGAATACGAGCTATATACTGTTCAGCGTAGCAGCCCTAATAAGGGCTCTTAAGGACTCTCTTGTCTTCTGGTAGCTGGTATATATGGTGGTAAAAGCTATATTCTGAGCTTCTGGGGCCCTGCCTGACTACATAGAATATGAGCTATATACTGTTCAACGTAGCAGCCCTAATAAGGGCTCTTAAGGACTCTCTTGTCTTCTGGTAGCTGGTATATATGGTGGTAAAAGCTATATTCTGAGCTTCTGGGGCCCTGCCTGACTACATAGGATATGAGCTATATACTGTTCAACGTAGCAGCCCTAATAAGGGCTCTTAAGGACTCTCTTGTCTTCTGGTAGCTGGTATATATGGTGGTAAAAGCTATATTCTGAGCTTCTGGGGCCCTGCCTGACTACATAGGATATGAGCTATATACTGTTCAGCGTAGCAGCACTAATAAGGGCTCTTAAGGACTCTCTTGCCTTCTGGTAGCTGGTATATATGGTGGTAAAAGCTATATTCTGAGCTTCTGGGGCCCTGCCTGACTACATAGAATATGAGCTATATACTGTTCAGCGTAGCAGCCCTAATAAGGGCTCTTAAGGACTCTTTTGTCTTCTGGTAGCTGGTATATATGGTGGTAAAAGCTATATTCTGAGCTTCTGGGGCCCTGCCTGACTACATAGAATACGAGCTATATACTGTTCAGCGTAGCAGCCCTAATAAGGGCTCTTAAGGACTCTCTTGTCTTCTGGTAGCTGGTATATATGGTGGTAAAAGCTATATTCTGAGCTTCTGGGGCCCTGCCTGACTACATAGAATATGAGCTATATACTGTTCAACGTAGCAGCCCTAATAAGGGCTCTTAAGGACTCTCTTGTCTTCTGGTAGCTGGTATATATGGTGGTAAAAGCTATATTCTGAGCTTCTGGGGCCCTGCCTGACTACATAGGATATGAGCTATATACTGTTCAACGTAGCAGCCCTAATAAGGGCTCTTAAGGACTCTCTTGTCTTCTGGTAGCTGGTATATATGGTGGTAAAAGCTATATTCTGAGCTTCTGGGGCCCTGCCTGACTACATAGGATATTAGCTATATACTGTTCAACGTAGCAGCCCTAAAAAGGGCTCTTAAGGACTCTCTTGTCTTCTGGTAGCAGGTATATATGGTGGTAAAAGCTATATTCTGAGCTTCTGGGGCCCTGCCTGACTACATAGAATATGAGCTATATACTGTTCAACGTAGCAGCCCTAATAAGGGCTCTTAAGGACTCTCTTGTCTTCTGGTAGCTGGTATATATGGTGGTAAAAGCTATATTCTGAGCTTCTGGGGCCCTGCCTGACTACATAGGATATGAGCTATATACTGTTCCACGTAGCAGCCCTAATAAGGGCTCTTAAGGACTCTCTTGTCTTCTGGTAGCTGGTATATATGGTGGTAAAAGCTATATTCTGAGCTTCTGGGGCCCTGCCTGACTACATAGGATATGATGAGCTATATACTGTTCAGCGTAGTAGCCCTAATAAGGGCTCTTAAGGACTCTCTTGTCTTCTGGTAGCTGGTATATATGGTGGTAAAAGCTATATTCTGAGCTTCTGGGGCCCTGCCTGCCTACATATGAGCCATATACCGTTCAGCGTAGAAGCCCTAATAAAGGCTCTTAATGACTCTCTTGTCTTCTGGTAGCTGGTATATATGGTGGTAAAAGCTATATTCTGAGCTTCTGGGGCCCTGCCTGACTACATAGAATATGAGCTATATACTGTTCAACGTAGCAGCCCTAATAAGGGCTCTTAAGGACTCTCTTGTCTTCTGGTAGCTGGTATATATGGTGGTAAAAGCTATATTCTGAGCTTCTGGGGCCCTGCCTGACTACATAGGATATGAGCTATATACTGTTTAACGTAGCAGCCCTAATAAGGGCTCTTAAGGACTCTCTTGTCTTCTGGTAGCTGGTATATATGGTGGTAAAAGCTATATTCTGAGCTTCTGGGGCCCTGCCTGACTACATAGGATATGAGCTATATACTGTTCAACGTAGCAGCACTAATAAGGGCTCTTAAGGACTCTCTTGGTTTCTGGTAGCTGGTATATATGGTGGTAAAAGCTATATTCTGAGCTTCTGGGGCCCTGCCTGACTACATAGGATATGAGCTATATACTGTTCAACGTATCAGCCCTAATAAGGGCTCTTAAGGACTCTCTTGTCTTCTGGTAGCTGGTATATATGGTGGTAAAAGCTATATTCTGAGCTTCTGGGGCCCCGCCTGACTACATAGGATATGAGCTATATACTGTTCAACGTAGCAGCCCTAATAAGGGCTCTTAAGGACTCTCTTGTCTTCTGGTAGCTGGTATATATGGTGGTAAAAGCTATATTCTGAGCTTCTGGGGCCCTGCCTGACTACATAGAATATGAGCTATATACTGTTCAACGTAGCAGCCCTAATAAGGGCTCTTAAGGACTCTCTTGTCTTCTGGTAGCTGGTATATATGGTGGTAAAAGCTATATTCTGAGCTTCTGGGGCCCTGCCTGACTACATAGGATATGAGCTATATACTGTTCAACGTAACAGCCCTAATAAGGGCTCTTAAGGACTCTCTTGTCTTCTGGTAGCTGGTATATATGGTGGTAAAAGCTATATTCTGAGCTTCTGGGGCCCTGCCTGACTACATAGGATATGAGCTATATACTGTTCAACGTAACAGCCCTAATAAGGGCTCTTAAGGACTCTCTTGTCTTCTGGTAGCTGGTATATATGGTGGTAAAAGCTATATTCTGAGCTTCTGGGGCCCTGCCTGACTACATAGGATATGAGCTATATACTGTTCAAGGTAGCAGCCCTAATAAGGGCTCTTAAGGACTCTCTTGTCTTCTGGTAGCTGGTATATATGGTGGTAAAAGCTATATTCTGAACTTCTGGGGCCCTACCTGACTACATAGGATATGAGCTATATACTGTTCAACGTAGCAGCCCTAATAAGGGCTCTTAAGGACTCTCTTGTCTTCTGGTAGCTGGTATATATGGTGGTAAAAGCTATATTCTGAGCTTCTGGGGCCCTGCCTGACTACATAGGATATGAGCTATATACTGTTCAACGTAGCAGCCCTAATAAGGGCTCTTAAGGACTCTCTTGTCTTCTGGTAGCTGGTATATATGGTGGTAAAAGCTATATTCTGAACTTCTGGGGCCCTACCTGACTACATAGGATATGAGCTATATACTGTTCAACGTAGCAGCCCTAATAAGGGCTCTTAAGGACTCTCTTGTCTTCTGGTAGCTGGTATATATGGTGGTAAAAGCTATATTCTGAGCTTCTGGGGCCCTGCCTGACTACATAGAATATGAGCTATATACTGTTCAACGTAGCAGCCCTAATAAGGGCTCTTAAGGACTCTCTTGTCTTCTGGTAGCTGGTATATATGGTGGTAAAAGCTATATTCTGAGCTTCTGGGGCCCTGCCTGACTACATAGGATATGAGCTATATACTGTTCAACGTAGCAGCCCTAATAAGGGCTCTTAAGGACTCTCTTGTCTTCTGGTAGCTGGTATATATGGTGGTAAAAGCTATATTCTGAGCTTCTGGGGCCCTGCCTGACTACATAGGATATGAGCTATATACTGTTCAACGTAGCAGCACTAATAAGGGCTCTTAAGGACTCTCTTGTCTTCTGGTAGCTGGTATATATGGTGGTAAAAGCTATATTCTGAGCTTCTGGGGCCCTGCCTGACTACATAGGATATGAGCTATATACTGTTCAACGTAGCAGCCCTAATAAGGGCTCTTAAGGACTCTCTTGTCTTCTGGTAGCTGGTATATATGGTGGTAAAAGCTATATTCTGAGCTTCTGGGGCCCTGCCTGACTACATAGAATATGAGCTATATACTGTTCAACGTAGCAGCCCTAATAAGGGCTCTTAAGGACTCTCTTGTCTTCTGGTAGCTGGTATATATGGTGGTAAAAGCTATATTCTGAGCTTCTGGGGCCCTGCCTGACTACATAGGATATGATGAGCTATATACTGTTCAGCGTAGTAGCCCTAATAAGGGCTCTTAAGGACTCTCTTGTCTTCTGGTAGCTGGTATATATGGTGGTAAAAGCTATATTCTGAGCTTCTGGGGCCCTGCCTGACTACATAGAATATGAGCTATATACTGTTCAGCGTAGCAGCCCTAATAAGGGCTCTTAAGGACTCTCTTGTCTTCTGGTAGCTGGTATATATGGTGGTAAAAGCTATATTCTGAGCTTCTGGGGCCCTGCCTGACTACATAGGATATGATGAGCTATATACTATTCAGCGTAGTAGCCCTAATAAGGGCTCTTAAGGACTCTCTTGTCTTCTGGTAGCTGGTATATATGGTGGTAAAAGCTATATTCTGAGCTTCTGGGGCCCTGCCTGACTACATAGGATATGAGCTATATACTGTTCAACGTAGCAGCCCTAATAAGGGCTCTTAAGGACTCTCTTGTCTTCTGGTAGCTGGTATATATGGTGGTAAAAGCTATATTCTGAGCTTCTGGGGCCCTGCCTGACTACATAGAATATGAGCTATATACTGTTCAGCGTAGCAGCCCTAATAAGGGCTCTTAAGGACTCTCTTGTCTTCTGGTAGCTGGTATATATGGTGGTAAAAGCTATATTCTGAGCTTCTGGGGCCCTGCCTGACTACATAGGATATGAGCTATATACTGTTCAACGTAGCAGCCCTAATAAGGGCTCTTAAGGACTCTCTTGTCTTCTGGTAGCTGGTATATATGGTGGTAAAAGCTATATTCTGAGCTTCTGGGGCCCTGCCTGACTACATAGAATATGAGCTATATACTGTTCAGCGTAGCAGCCCTAATAAGGGCTCTTAAGGACTCTCTTGTCTTCTGGTAGCTGGTATATATGGTGGTAAAAGCTATATTCTGAGCTTCTGGGGCCCTGCCTGACTACATAGGATATGAGCTATATACTGTTCAACGTAGCAGCCCTAATAAGGGCTCTTAAGGACTCTCTTGTCTTCTGGTAGCTGGTATATATGGTGGTAAAAGCTATATTCTGAGCTTCTGGGGCCCTGCCTGACTACATAGGATATGAGCTATATACTGTTCAACGTAGCAGCCCTAATAAGGGCTCTTAAGGACTCTCTTGTCTTCTGGTAGCTGGTATATATGGTGGTAAAAGCTATATTCTGAGCTTCTGGGGCCCTGCCTGACTACATAGGATATGATGAGCTATATACTGTTCAGCGTAGTAGCCCTAATAAGGGCTCTTAAGGACTGTCTTGTCTTCTGGTAGCTGGTATATATGGTGGTAAAAGCTATATTCTGAGCTTCTGGGGCCCTGCCTGACTACATAGGATATGAGCTATATACTGTTCAACGTAGCAGCCCTAATAAGGGCTCTTAAGGACTCTCTTGTCTTCTGGTAGCTGGTATATATGGTGGTAAAAGCTATATTCTGAGCTTCTGGGGCCCTGCCTGACTACATAGGATATGATGAGCTATATACTGTTCAGCGTAGTAGCCCTAATAAGGGCTCTTAAGGACTGTCTTGTCTTCTGGTAGCTGGTATATATGGTGGTAAAAGCTATATTCTGAGCTTCTGGGGCCCGGCCTGCCTACATATGAGCCATATACCGTTCAGCGTAGTAGCCCTAATAAGGGCTCTTAATGACTCTCTTGTCTTCTGGTAGCTGGTATAGATGGTGGTAAAAGCGACATCCCGAGCTTCTGGGGCCCTGCCAGCGACAGCCTGTCTTTCCCTGCTGTGAGCGTCTGTCCCTCACTAAGTTCAAGCTGCTAATGCTGACGAAGAGGAAGTGCTGAGTTTTGTATATTCGAGGTCACATGGTTTTTCCAGCCAATGCGTGTAGACGCCGTTTTCGCGATGCCAGCGTCCTCCCAGGACCTGTCCCACCCCCCCTGCATGGTGATTGGTGTAAAAAACGCGCCAGGGAAGGTGGGAGGGGAAACGAATTGTGAGTGCGCCATCGCCGCTGTACTCGATCGAAATCGAGTATGACGAACAGCGTAGTATTCGATCGAATACCGGCTCGGTCGAATACTACTCGCTCATCACTATTAGTCATTAATGCAATGTATCTACTTAAGAATGAGCAGTTATTTGATTTATTGATGTATCTATACCACATGCTTCCCTGTTACTGTTTTGTGCATGCCTTATGCTGTATGTTTTTTAACTTGTTTTTAATGTGTTTTATTGTGTCACTGTGGCTCAGATTAAAATGTGTGATATATTTATATATTGTCGTTGTACAGCATTTTTGTTTTAATGTTTTAAAAATATAGACCGATATTTTTTTCTGGTAAACCCAGGCTTACAATCTGATGGTAATTGGATATAGTTATGTTGCATATCTGAAAGTGAACCAGCCAGGAGAATGTTGAAGCCTTCTTTAAAGCTATGGCCTAGTTCACATAGATCAGTGGTGGCAAACCTATGGCATCCATGCAGAGGTGGCATTCAGAGCCCTCTCTGGGTACCCATCATCTTTCCATTAACACTGGGGACTATGTGGGAAACTCTGCTGATGTTACGCAGGCGCTGGAGCATGTAATGACTCATGTGCACCTGGCTGCCCTGAGTAGAAGGAGCTGTCCTCAGTATCAGGTGTCTCCTCCTCCTTCTGCTCCTCCATCCAGCCATGCAGTAATAAGTGGTCTGAGGAAGTGTATACTCCACTATTACTTGATATTAAACTGCAGTGACACCCAGGTGGTCTGAGCAAGTGTATATTCCATTATTACTTGATATCAAACTGCAGTGCCAGCCAAGTGGATGCTAGGGCAGGAAGAAAGCAGTAGCAGTCAGCCAATCAGCCTTCTATTTCCATGGACATGGTTTTCAGTTTGAAATCGGGGACAGTGCTGAACTTTGTGAGTTCAGGTCCACTCATCCCTATTCAGCACTGACCACAGCTTGGAGCATGCAGCCATCACCACTGTGCACTGCTGTAAGGGTTGCATTTATTAGTATAGGCCAGGTTAAGAGGTTAATAGGTGATGTGGGTGTAGTGACACACAATTATTAATTTAATTTCCACTAGAGGTAGTTACAACTCTTGGCCACTAGATGTCCTTCTGTGGTCCTTCTGTGGACTCCCAGAGGACTGAACCCACTGGGACTGCCTCAATTGCTGGAGATTCTGAGTGAGTAGTACCACCCCATCCCATTTAGTAACGTCCCCATGGATCTGGACTCCGGCAGCTCCTTGACCCCTACTTACATGGAGCCTTATCGCCTGCAGGGGCATCCAATAGTGTGCGGTTGCCCTCCCTACACACTAGGGCCCTTATTCATCAAGCGATAGCGCCAGGTAGTGTCTGACGAGCGCCAGGTAGCGGCAGCTAACGGCGACTACCGCCTCCAGTACGCCCGGCGGCGGTCACAATGACGCATTTATCAAGCAAAATGAGGCTAGCGCCGGCGAGAGCGACGGCTAGCGCGGCATTCATCATGAAGCCGGCTGGACCGAACAGCGCCGCTGCAAATTCCTTCACAGCGACACGTATTACCTGGCGCTACCTGCCGCTCTCCCATACATTTCAATGGCAGACGCTGCAATGATTGTTTTTAGTGGTTTTGGGGTTTTTTGCTTTGGGACAAAATTCCACACATGTTTATATTGATATGTTTTATGAATCTAGCTGGTTATTTTGTTTTTTTTTTTTTTTTTTTGATTTTTCACAATGTAATGTTGTGAGTGACATGGGAATTGCATCTCCTCCACCCAAACTCATTGGCCTCAAAAGCGCTGGTTTCCCACACAAACGGGGCTTGTAAAGCTATTTTGTAGCCTGTCAGGTTGGGCGGTCACGTTCGCTCTTAGAAATTGTCAGCGCCCAAGCTATTCGGCAGCCCTGTCCTTGATGAATCTGTGTTGGTCAGTGTTTGTGCAGTCGCTGTTTGAATTCGCTATGTGGCGGCGCGAGCGTCGCTGTGCCTCGGTGCGCTGCGTTGTGCGGCGCTGTGCTGTTCATACATGTGCCCTTCTGCCATTTGCAAGGAATTCACTTCCCGCGACCCCAGTCGTTGTTAATGAATACACTGTAGTTGTGAGCGTGCCTGGCCCCATATTGCAGGATTAACATTCAGTCGTACCAGCTCATAACAACCCGTTATGCATTCTCATGTGTGCCACATTTTCAGGTAGTTGTCTAGTTAGATTGTGTGATGACTTTGTGAAGCAATAATCTCTGTATATTTAAGCACAACGGTGTATGCTTTAGAAGGACCTATGCATTACAGTATGTAGAATCCCCAGCTAAATCAAGCTAATAGTTCGTTGCGCCTTTGCCCCTAGCTTGTTTTTCAGCGTCATTTTAATGTTTTTCCGCCACTTAGCTTGCACATAGCTGATATTAGCTTGTCCCTGCTGCGCGCATGTTTTTTTGGGAATTTGGAAGCACAGTTGCTTGCGTCATATCCGGTTCCGGGATCCTCCTTTGCGTTTCAACGCCACCTTAAGGTAAAACTGTCTTGCGCTTATGCCAATAGCTTGTTTTTCAGCGTCATTTTAATGTGTTTCCGCCACTTAGCTTGCACATAGCTGATATTAGCTTGTCCCTGCTGCGTGCATGTTTTTTTGGGAATTTGGAAGCACAGTTGCTTGCGTCATATCCGGTTCCGGGATCCTCCTTTGCGTTTCAACGCCACCTTAAGGTAAAACTGTCTTGCGCTTATGCCAATAGCTTGTTTTTCAGCGTCATTTTAATGTGTTTCCGCCACTTAGCTTGCACATAGCTGATATTAGCTTGTCCCTGCTGCACGCATGTTTTTTTTTTTTGGTTTTGCAGCACAGTTGCTTGCGTCATATCCGGTTCCTGGATCCTCCTTTGCGTTTCAACGCCACCTTAAGGTAAAACTGTCTTTCGCTTATGCCACTAGCTTGTTTTCAAGCGTCATTTTAGTTTTTCCGCCACTTAGCTTGCACATAGCTGAGAATAGCTTGTTGCTGGGGCGCGGTGCGTATTTTTGTTTTGTTTTGTTTTTTATTTGTCTCATGTCGCTAGCGTCATTTCCGGTTCCTGTTTCCTCCTTAGCGTTTCCAATATGGCTCCCAAACGGCGAGTAATGCGCCTCCCCAGCTCCTCCTCAGATTCCGGACCCACCACCCCTCCCCCACATCCCCCACCTACCTCACCTTCCCCAAATACCACCCCTCCCACCCATTCCCCTCCTGGGCCCCAAAAACAAAGGCGCACCCGGGTGGATAGCCGGGTAAATGGCCAGGTTGTGAAAGTGAGTATTTTAGTTATGTCTTTTTTGCTTTAAAATTTATAAACACACAGGGTGGCTAGGGGCAGAATTTTTAATTGTTTTTAGGCCAAAATTTAACACTCCACATGGGGCATCCCCATTGTGGATGTCCTGCTTGGATGGCCCCCCCCCCCCCTGGAGGGCCCTAAAAATTACCTCTGCCCCGTCCCATCTGTGCATGCGTGAGTTGCGGATGCCTATTGCGCTTACCTCTAGCAGGGTGTACCCCTGCGCCATACATATTTTCATTTGGTGTGCAGGCGCACTCCCTGTTAGAGTCAAACGCCACATGCGTACTTTGCCGTGCAGACACAGCTGAGCTGGTATGCACCTCCCAAGGCCCTTGGATGCGCTTACCACACCGGCGTGGAGCGCTGTGTTTGGCTTGCGGAGTGACGTGGGAGTGTCCTCAGCGGTGTATTTGGGCCCTTCAAAGGGGGTTGCAGACAGTGGGCCACCCACAATAGTTGTGGCCCAAAAAAGTGCACCCAAACCCAGAATAATGTAAATCCTGGGTGTGGGTCCACTTTGATCTTGTCTCTGTATAACTGTTTATGACATTGTTCTGAGGTCATGTATTTAAGTTTTTGTAATTTTTGTTTTTTTTTTTTCCTAGGACTTCTGCCTGGCCGAATACGACTATGCCCGAGGAGCGAAAAAACGCCTTGCCATGGAGGTGAAGGCCACTGTGTCCCGGCGCTTCAAGACCGACCTGACCATCCGGGCAATTCAACAAAAATGGTCAGATTTTAAGCGCCGGGACCCAGAAGGCGTGTACCGCCTATATGATGCCTACGCATCAGGTAAGTTAAAGCTTATGTTCTTTTTTGCCTTTGTGCAGAATCATCTGCTAAGCTGTGTCCTTTTTTGCGCTTTATATTAATTATTTGTTTTCACCCCCTCCACACAGATAAGCGTCCTCCCCTGGGGAAACGTGGGAAGGGATTCCTCCCCCGAACCAGGCAGGCGGACTCGGGGGAGTCATCGGGGGAGGGTCCCTCCCGCGGGTCCTATTTAGAGGACCCAGGGGAGGAAGGGGATGACGCCCCAGAGGAGTGTGCTGCTGGGGGGCAGGCTGGATCAAGCCTCAGCTCCTCACACTCTGAGTCTGAGGACTCTCACCAGGCAAGGGGCCACTCTCAAGCAGGGAGTGAGAGGGAGGAGGGTGGCCCTTTGCCTGGTGGATCTTCTGAGCAGAGTGTGAGGAGCCGAGGCTCCCCGCCTCCTCCTCAGAGCCCTCCCTGGGCTTCAAGTGGCGCTTCATCCCCTGGTGAGTTTACATGTTTTAATTGTTAGTCTGTGACAGGTTTCATCTGACCATTTGTGCTTAGCCCTTGCCATTCCTCTGTAATTTGCAGGGCATCATATAGGCGGCACCTCCATGGATTTTTGGCGTCAAATCCTCCTCGGGCATAGTCGTGGTAAGTGTATGTTTTTAGCCAGCTCATTTTTGAATTTATGTCATTCCTTAAAGTGGACCCACAAACATTGATGATATTGCTTGGATTCTGGCGCCTTCCCTGCCCAATCACATCCCTCACCCAGGGCCACCCCCCAACCAAACACCACAAACTACTTCCCTCTTTGGGGGTGGCAGAAGCCATTGTCCCTGCCTCCTGTGTGGCACTCGAGATGTGTGTGCGCCTGCGCTCTGTTTCATACTGGCATGCGCGTGCGCACACACTGGAGGAGTGATGTGCGGAAGGCAGGGGCGGTGGCGGTCTAAAATTGTGTTGCTCTGCCAAAGTAGACTAAAACAATGAATATTCACAATCCTGGTTCTTGGACCACTTTTAACAGACACGTTTCCTGGTCCATTGTCTCAGCTGGTTTGCTAATGTACATTAACATCACAAACCACACTACAGTGCTAGCCAACTGGCAACCACCCCTATGTTTCTGGCCACACCATGATGTGTGCTAGCAATAGTTAATTTACGTGAAGTAGTTAGGGCAAACACATGTTGCACACTGGTAACATTAGCCATTAAATTGGTAATGAGTCATTTACATTGCAATGTAAAGGTTAGTGCAAGATTTTCATAATGGATACATGTGGCAACCATAAACACTTCACATTAACTAATGGACCAGGAATATAGCAAATATCGTTTAACATGTATGTAAACATTTTTGTTTTTTTGGGAGGTAAGACTCCATAACCAGATTGATGTCCAAACTTCGGGTGTCATAGCTCCACTAAATGTTGTTTTGTATTTGGTTTTTTTATGGACAGATGTCGCTACGCAGACGGAGGCAGAATACCTCCTCCCCACACCAGCTCCAGGGACGGCCAGCAGCATGGGCCACCGCCACAGCTGCGATGGTGAGTACATCCAAATTCATATGGGTAAATACTTTTGAAACATTTCTCTTCTAGTTACATAAGTAGAAATTTAAAATTTACCAATGTGTGATTTTCACACACATCTAGGTTAAATGTGTTTGGACAATAATCAAACATGCCAGTCACCATCCTTGATAGTTGCCTCACATTCATGTTACGGACACATACGGACTATTTGTGGCGTATAGACTACCAAATGGGGCTGATTAGGTGTTTACCCATAACATTATAGGGCAAACTTCCATCATCCTTAGGCACTGATGTTTGGCTGGGACTAAAGACATAAATGTCCTTACTTGGCCCTAAACATTATTACATTTGCAAGAGTTAACCTGGGCCAACACCAAGGGTGTTTAATGTGCATTAAACATTTAATTTGCCAACAACTAACAACTAACACCCCGCGGAACATACGATAAGTGCAGGTACCGCGGGTCCAACCCACCAAGCAAAACCCTAATTATCGGAACTTATCTTCCGCTGGCTCCCGCGCACCACTCCAGACGTGCATTTTTCCCCCCTGGGCCGCTGTGAATGGCCGCCAGGTCCCCATGAGCAGCCAGAGAGTGACATGCGTGAAGAGGCGGCGGAAGAGGAGTGTACATTCCTGTTCCCTGCATAGACGTTAGCGTGCGTTTTTTGTGCCAATCACGTTGGAGCATGGAGAGGTGAGTGGCTATGGATTACTGTGTGTATACACACATCAGGGGAAAAACAGATCTGTGAGCAACAACAAAGTGGGCCAAAACCCATGACAAACTATATTGTGGGTGTTGGTCCACTTTAAGAGTAAAGGTATGTGGTCCTAACATGTTTTCCAGCCAATATTAAAACTTTAATTTAAAATGTTAGGGGCACATTGTTCACCAATGTTAATGTGAGTGTTAGCAAGTTAGAAACACTGACATTACATTGCTACATCTGTGTATGTTGAGTTCCCAATCAAATTCTAATATATTATTTTTATTCACATCTCTACAGCTTGTATACGCCAGCATCGCAGACTGTGGCGGGCCTTCCGCCAGATGAAAGGGATGCTGCTGGCCATGAAGAGGCGTCGGAGACGTTAGGGTGGGGGGGATGGCTGCCATGTTCAATTTTCCTGGCTTTGTTGGCCTATGTTGGCCGTGTTTGGCCAATTTATTGGATTAAAATTTTTTTTACCAATAACTGTGTTGTTCCTTGACCAGCATAGGTTTTGATTAAAAAAAACCATTATGTCTAAAATTAGGCAGCCATTTGTAGCCAGTACATGTTTACACCATAGTAAGCAATGTTAACTAATGTGGCACATAAATGGTGGCATAATATTAGAGATGATTGAGCAAATCATCCATGACTGTGTATTTAGCTTTCACATGTATGGATAAACACAAATTAGAGGTGGTTTTCAAAAATATATTTACATAAATCATAAGCAAAAGGTTTACAAATTAATATTCTTGGCTGGGTGGCCGGGGAGGTTGGGAGTCATTGCTAGGGGCGGTGTTGGGGGACAACAGTGCAGTAAAAAATATAGACTGCTGTTGTATGAGCTGTTGTAGCAACAACAAAGTTTGGTCCTGCCGCTGTATTGCCTCTGCCTGGCGCTGTATTGCTTCTTCCTGGCGCTGTACAGATTGCTCGATAACATTGGCAAGGCGACCAAGGTCCTGGTTCTGTTGTAGGTTTTGCCTTAACTGGTCCACCTGGCGCTGCAGGCCCTCATTTTGTTGCTGACACATCAGCACCTGATTTTCCAACGCCGCAATGCGCTCATTAGTTCCATCACGCGGCTGTTGGCGACTGTAGTCCTCCAGCATCCGGACCCCTAGTTGGTAGAAATCGGCACTGGTTGGTGCCACACCTCCTCTTGCTGTGGTTGGAGGCTAAACAAATAGTAAACCACATTTTAGTGAAACGGAACAAATGCAGTTATGCCCCTCCCAAAAGTTAACATAAACACTCACTAGACAACTTACCCTTGTCTGAGCCTCTGAAGCTTGGCCACATGGGACTTGGGAAGAGGTCCCAGCTTGGGGTTCTGGTTCCGCCTCCTGCCAAAACAACAATGAAAGGAAATGTTACATGTTGCTTCTTCCACTACCCACGAATATGCCAATGGGTTTCGAGGTCGTCTACATCAGCCATGTTACCTGCGTGTCCTCCAGCCCAGGTAGGCTCGAGGTATCGCTGCCAGAGAGTCGCAAATCAACATCAGGGATGTCGGGCAAGTTGGCATATGCTAAACAGGAAAATCAGGTTAGTAGGTCTGTGGGCCAAACTCTAATGTAACCTGGTTAGGCTATCGAGGCCATACCTCTAAAAAGTTTAAAAATACACACTAGAACAAAGTTCTCGGTTAAAATCAGATTGTTAACATGTATGTTACAGGACTAAGACGCACTAATTTCTGCAAATCACATCATAAACATTGCTTAAATTAAACATACCCGCAATATCCCAGATGTCTGGAGTGGGGTCCTCACTCGAGCTTGGACCTTGAAAATAGATGTGGACACACAAGTTGCCAGAAGCAAGTGGCACAACATTAGAGCCAAAATACAGACTAGAGCAAGGCAAAAACACTTACCCTCATCTCTGGCAGCTGGAACTTGAGGGGCCCTTTCTGGACAGCCACTTCCGATATTCGGGTCAACTAAAACAAAATAAAAATTTGTCTAAATAATCACCAAACTACTACAGGGAATGTTTGGCTAAAAATATGTCCTCAAATATACATTGCTATCACTAAAATAACTAAGAGACTGACCCTGGGGAGGCAACCAGCACTCCCAAGAGGCATCTTCAAGTTTACCAAGCAAACATGTAGCTTAGTAGACTAACAAAATTGAACCAGCGTAACCTAAACAGCAGAAAGGATACATTATGTATTGCTCTACACACCAACAGGGTCCTGTTGACCGGCAACATCGGAAGTGGGGTCCAAAGATGAACCAGTCACTTGGCCTACCAAGAAAAAAGACAAATGAGACACATGCACTTGAGTCAAAGTGGATCAAGAAAGGTGAACACATGCACTTACCGACATCCAAAGAGTAGGTGGGATCCGGAGGAGATGCTGGGGCCAAGGGCATGGGAGCTAGGCCAAAATAAATCCAACATTGAGCCATAGCTAATGTGCGTAGCAAAATACAACATGCATTAAGGTGTGTGAGCAGCTCTTTCACTAATATTGACTAATCAAGCCAAGTGTGGCTCACACATTGATATGCCGATATATGGCTACACATCTCTGGCATCCTACATATCTACACATGTTAGGGCCTTGTTATTTACTGCCTGTGAGTGTTACAGTGGGCGTGCAATTAGGGCGCACGCACATATTATTAATAGTCAACAGGGCCAACCTTTATTGCTTGAGCTGCTCCCACACCCATTTGTTTAGAAAAAAACCAGCAAAAAAATAATGGCTAAATACCTTCAATGGCAGACTGGGGTAGCCTTGAGGTTGCTGGAAGGGCAGGAGCTTGGGTGTCCGGAGCCACATCCCGGACAGCAGCATGTGCACCTATGCATAAAGCAACAGACAGAAAAGTTACAAATGTTTTAGCTATAATGTAATACTTCACAGGTCCTACAGTTAGTTGGTCAGAATGTAAAAATGCTAATCACATACATTAACATTAGGTTATTGTAAAAGCCAGAAAATATGTACCTTCAGCCCAACCGGTGGTGTCATCCCCAGGATCCACACCCTGCAGCCGAGCCAGTGGGATTTTGGCCTTCAGCATCTCCTCATACGGCCTGTAGGTACTCTTTGGAGCCTGGATGAACCCACTGTCCACATCAAGATCGTGATTCATCTTTTTCATAAGGGCCCCTCGCAAAGTGTAGAAGCGTTTCCTGCAGGATGGGCCACTACGTGGGTGTTGAGCTGTGCTACTAAGCTCCACACCAATGGCATCCCACAGTTTGCTTCTTTCTTGTTTGCCTATGGACTTGCTTTGGGAGCCAAATAGCAGCTCCCATTTCGCAAGTGTCAGGCGCACAAGATGATTATTCTCAGCCAAATTAAATTCAGGCTCCCTCTTGGCACCTGGGCGCTTAGCCTGGGGTGCTGCCCCACCTTCAGGCTGTGCCCTTTTCCGTAAGGGAGGTCTGCGCACAGCACCCACCAAACTCCTACTCGGGCCTGCTGTGGCCGGCAGATGTCCTGTATTTGGCTCCATCCTGTAGCTGCACACACACACAAATCAACACCCCACAAGCACGCATGCACACTACAGAATGGCATCGCAATCTCTTAGGCTTGGGCAGGTTTTATGTGCTCTAACAGCCAATCCAAAAGCAGCCCACTTAATTGATTCACACATACAGCCCAGTTCCTTCTAGGCACACCTCCACTGCACTGACAGAAGCATGTGTGTTAGCCAATTAACTCATTACAGACCTCATTAAACAAACAACACACACCCAAATCCAACAATGGCCTGATGTATCTGCAACCCTTGTGACATGTGCTTAGCCTAACGGCTATATAAAAAATCAACAGCTTCACTTTCATTGGTCCCCACCTGATTTTTGGCCCATGTCCGTTAATGCACGCACGTTACGGCTCAAGTACGCTAGTAGCGCTACTAGCGTGCGCGTGCGCACTCTGTTTTACGCACACCTGGGTCGGCTAATTGGCGCCCGGAAATAGCAGAGCGACGCAAAAGGCGGCAAAGCGGACCTGTCACTTTTGAAAATGAAGTATAAAAGGAAGGAATGAACTAGGTTCTGCTATTCTTACACTGTGGCAAAGGCTGTGGTGTGGTGCTGTGCTCGCTTCCCTTAGCTCATTTGAGCCTCTGTCTGGTTTCTGTCCTCACTCTCTGTGGCTTGTTGGGTGATTTCTGACATCAGTGCTGTTTCTTTAGGAGCTTGGTTTGGGTGGCATCTGCAAATATTGTGTAGCATACAGCAAGTGAGGCTTGATTTTGGGGCCTTTTGTGGGCTGTGCAGCAACTCCCCTCTTGGTTGTGCTTAACTTAGAAAGCTGGTTTTCAGCAGGCTGGTGGTTTGGACCACTATAGTTCTGGTTTTGTGGTGAGCTGCATTGTAGCGGGTGTGTGTGTAGTGTGATTGTTTGTGTGTGTGTTGTGTGTTAGTGTTTTTTGTTGTTTATTTTTGTTTTTGTATATATCTTTAGTGTGTGTGATGGATAAGAGGGTGATGTATGGTGTCTGGGTGGATGGATGTATGTGTATGCTGAAAGAGCAGGAGGAAAGGGAGCGGGGTGTTGTGAGGCTTAGGGCACCCCGCTCCTTTGCAATCCGCCTTTCAGTATGGGACTTAAGTGACGAGCAGATCAGGAGCCGCTTCCGTCTGAATCGTGCTGCACTACAGTCCCTATATGATCAGATTAAGACCAAAATCGAGCCATCCACCAAACGCACTCACTCCATTCCAGGCATAGTACGCCTGTGTGCCACTCTTAATGTGTTGGCACGAGGGACCTTCCAGGCAACCTCAGCCCTCCTCAGCGGGATAAGCCAGGCTACTATGAGCCGCATCCTAATCCAGGTAGTTCTGGCAATTTGTGATTTAATCCCAATTTACATCAAGTTTCCTGAGGATGAGGAAGAGGTTGCCAAAATAAAACATGCTTTCTATCTGATGGGAGGGATCCCGAATGTGCTAGGGTGCGTTGATGGTACACATATCCCTTTCCGCCCTCCCCGTGCACAGGAGCTGTCCTACAGAAACAGGAAGCAGTTCCATTCATTTAATATCATGGTGGTCTGTGACCATGAGATGAAGCTGCGGGCGGTGAGATCGGGGTTCCCCGGCTCATGCCACGATTCTTACGTCTTGCAGCGGACAGTCCTGTGCCGGAAGTTTGATAACAACGAAATGCCAGCTGGCTGGCTACTGGGTAATAAATTAACCATGTCTATGTATTTTGCTAATATGTGGCCTAGTAAGGCAATTTTAAACAAACTACCACCCAAAAACATGTACTAGTACTAATTGCTGTCTCTCTCCTTGTGTTTTTTCTACAGCGGACAAGGGATATGGGCAGAGAACGTGGGTCATGACTCCGGTCAGGAACCCACGGACCTCTGCCCATGAACGCTACAATGCAGCGCATCGCAAGACCAGAAGCATTGTGGAAAGAACCATCGGCCTGCTGAAAGCACGCTTTCTCTGTTTGGCACGGCCAGGAGGAGAGATGCTCTACAGCCCACAGAAGGTTTCCAAAATCATCCTTGCCTGCTGTGTGTTACACAATATCTGTATATGTCACCGAATCCAAGCCCCCGAGGAGACAGCACTGGTGCCAGAAATCCCCAACCTGCCCGCAGATAGAAGTGAGGACACCCAGACTGGCGATGAGCTAAGGGAAAGGCTGATCACTTCTTATTTTGCGGTAAGCTAACTACCCTTCACTCTAATGCAAGTATTGCACTCCTGTTTAAATGTCTTTGACCTCCCATCCAAAAGAGCAAACAAACGCACTAAGGGGGGGTTAAGATGACCCAAACCACTCTAAGGGGGGTTTAAGATGACCCAAACCACTCTAAGGGGGGTTTAAGATGACCCAAACCACTGTAAGGGGGGTTTAAGATGACCCAAACCACTCTAAGGGGGGGTGTAAGATGACCCAAACCACTCTAAGGGGGGTTTAAGATGACCCAAACCACTCTAAGGGGGGTGTAAGATGACCCAAACCACTCTAAGGGGGGTGTAAGATGACCCAAACCACTCTAAGGGGGGGTGTAAGATGACCCAAACCACTCTAAGGGGGGTTTAAGATGACCCAAACCACTCTAAGGGGGGGTGTAAGATGACCCAAACCACTCTAAGGGGGGTTTAAGATGACCCAAACCACTCTAAGGGGGGTGTAAGATGACCCAAACCACTCTAAGGGGGGTGTAAGATGACCCAAACCACTCTAAGGGGGGGTGTAAGATGACCCAAACCACTCTAAGGGGGGTTTAAGATGACCCAAACCACTGTAAGGGGGGTTTAAGATGACCCAAACCACTCTAAGGGGGGGTGTAAGATGACCCAAACCACTCTAAGGGGGGTTTAAGATGACCCAAACCACTCTAAGGGGGGTGTAAGATGACCCAAACCACTCTAAGGGGGGGTGTAAGATGACCCAAACCACTCTAAGGGGGGTTTAAGATGACCCAAACCACTCTAAGGGGGGTGTAAGATGACCCAAACCACTCTAAGGGGGGGTGTAAGACGCCAATGTTGGTTATCAAGTTATGCATTTTTTTAAAAGAAAACACAAAACAACTATAAAGATATATACTAACTGCACTTTTCTTAATTTTTCAGGCACAAAGAGATGCACCATGATCTCTACATTCCTTTCACAACCCTTTCCTGGACTTTACTTTTCTTTTGCATTTCTGCTGGACTTTTCATTTTCTATTTCATTTATGTTTTATTATTAATTTTTTGTTATTGAAAAAATTAAAAAAAAAAAAGATATATACATGTGGCTATGTGTTTAATTCTGTTGTAAGTTTCCTTTTCATTCTAATTCCTATTTTCATTTTCCTTTTCTTTCTCTGTTCTGTTTTTATTTTCCTTTTCTTTCTCTGTTCTGTTTTTATTTTCCTTTTCTTTCTCTGTCCTGTTTTTATTTTCCTTTTCTTTCTCTGTTCTGTTTTTATTTTCCTTTTCTTTCTCTGTTCTGTTTTTATTTTCCTTTTCTTTCTCTGTCCTGTTTTTATTTTCCTTTTCTTTCTCTGTCCTGTTTTTATTTTCCTTTTCTTTCTCTGTTCTGTTTTTATTTTCCTTTTCTTTCTCTGTTCTGTTTTTAGTTTCCTTTTCTTTCTCTGTCCTGTTTTTAGTTTCCTTTTCTTTCTCTGTTCTGTTTTTATTTTCCTTTTCTTTCTCTGTCCTGTTTTTAGTTTCCTTTTCTTTCTCTGTTCTGTTTTTATTTTCCTTTTCTTTCTCTGTTCTGTTTTTATTTTCCTTTTCTTTCTCTGTCCTGTTTTTATTTTCCTTTTCTTTCTCTGTTCTGTTTTTATTTTCCTTTTCTTTCTCTGTTCTGTTTTTATTTTCCTTTTCTTTCTCTGTTCTGTTTTTAGTTTCCTTTTCTTTCTCTGTCCTGTTTTTATTTTCCTTTTCTTTCTCTGTTCTGTTTTTATTTTCCTTTTCTTTCTCTGTTCTGTTTTTATTTTCCTTTTCTTTCTCTGTTCTGTTTTTATTTTCCTTTTCTTTCTCTGTTCTGTTTTTTTTTACCTTTTCTTTCTCTGTTCTGTTTTTTTTTTCCTTTTCTTTCTCTGTTCTGTTTTTTTTTTCCTTTTCTTTCTCTGTCCTGTTTTTATTTTCCTTTTCTTTCTCATTGGTGATTTAATTGTATTTCCTTTTTAGGTAACAAAAAAAAAAAAAAAAATTGTGGCTATGTGTTTAATTATGTTTTTTTTTCCATTTATATTCGAAGATCTGGTAGAATTTAATTTCCTTTTACACACAAAATTAAAAAATTTTTACATTTCAAAACAAATGTGGCAATGTGTTTTATTCAGAAGGTACTGGATGGGCAGGACACAGCAAAGCTAACAGGCGCTGTGTAGAATAGCGTGGTCACACTGACTGACAGCGCCAACAAAGCTGAGGGCCAACATCATATTCAGCAATGTAGGCGTTGTTCGCAACAACGCCAGGTAGCGACTGAGGAGGCCTGCTATAGCGAATCGCTAACGCCCGCGGCTGACGCTAGCGGCGCTCATAGCGCCATACTTCAGTCGCTCATCTGTCGCTACCTGGCGCTATTGATGAATCGGCCTCCCCGAATACGAAGGAATGATACGCAAAAGTGCAATCTGTAAGATTGGGCTTTTGCTGTCCAGTCCCGTTCAGTCCAACCCTGGCCAGAAATTGGAGACACTGCTGATTATTCAAATAAAAGTATTTACATAATCGGGGCTCCCAGTAGCAAAACTGAGAATGCTGAAAGAGAGGGATGATAGAAGGCAAGAAGAGATGTTTGACCAGGGCTCCTGGGCATGGCCATTAGGCTCATAAGAATTTTTAGGAAGTGAGTCCCCCTCTTAATAAGTGCCCATACTCCTCTGGAAAGTCCTTCTAACATGGCTTTAAACATTGTCTCTTTTTCTGGTAGAGGGGCATCTATGATGTCAGGAAGAACTAAGTTCATCCCAAATGTGTTTTATGACATAGAGAGTTTTGTTTAACCCAGTAACATGAGCATACACGGGGAGGCCGATTCATTAATAGCGGCAGGTAGCGACAGTTGAGCGACTGTAGCAGTATTTTCACAGCGCCCGCTAGTAGTCGCTGTGCTTGGCCATTGTTCGGTTGTTGATAGCGACTGAGTCGGTGTGCAGTAATGTTGAATACGGGGTGACAAGTCGCTATTTGACAGGTTCCGCGATGTATGGGTGCGCATGATAGCGACTGGTCAGAGCGACCGGCTCCCACCATATTCATAAAAAAATCACGCTCAAAAAATTCTCGCGCTGTGAAATGCATGTTAAACCCCAGAGCGCTGGCGGCGATGTGTTAAAAGTAGTTTTTTAACCCCCAAACCACCATATTTTTGGAAACCAAAAAAATAAAAAAATTTTAAAGAATTTAGTAATATGAATACAATAATATCAGACCTGTAATATCAATTCTGCACAATTTTTTTACCTTAAAAAAATTATCTAACATGGCAGAAGTGGTCACAGAATTTTTCACATTAAAAAAAAAAAAAAAAAAAAAAAAAAACATTAATAATTAATTATGAATATTTAAAGATTGTTCCATTGAAATGCATTGGAGAGCGCCAGGTAGCGAGAGGTCCTACCTGTCGCTGTTCAAGGTCGGACGCTGGCGCTGTGGGCTGAGGCTGGAATAATGATGAATGAGTGGCTATCTGGCGCTATCTCAGTCGCTAAGCAGGATCGGCTTGATAAATGTGTGATTGTGGTGGGGAGCCGGCGTTCTCGTGGCGGTGCCCGTCATTACCGGTCTCTCACCAGTCGCTACCTGTCGCTATTCCTTCATAAATAAGGACCTTAGTCCCATTGTACAGTATATACTTACTCCCAATGGGAATAACTAGCAAGACTAATAAGAACTTACCACATGCTGAAAAGAAGATAGTGTTAGTAAATCTTGTTTGGTGTGTTATATTCTAATTGCTTGTTAGCACATTGGCCTAATTATGGCTTGGTTTGTGATGACTGGTTAATGCTGAATATTAGTATTAGCTTCACAACACAACCCTCTTTTATGAAACCTAACTACAGGCAATATTTTATTCTAGTTTGGATAACATTCAAACCTGTTATACCTAATGTGTTGATTTGCTACAAGTGGCGCAATTTTACAGGACCAACAAAAAGCTTGGTTTGACCTCCGAAGACAGAAAGTTAGTTAACAGATAATCTATGGAGATCAGGAAAAATAGGGTCACTCTGATGGTGACACCCTTCATTTTTATTGATTTTCCAGTGATACCTGTGTTTTTGCTTTAAGATAAATTTGTTGCTTGATCACCAGAGATAGAAAAACACAACCACTCCACAAAGTGGTCACGTGGCTGCCCCTGTTCCTCGGTGTGGACGTTGAAATTTTACTTTTCCTATGGAGGATAAGGGTGTGTGCCTAAACAGGGACTTTAAAGTACTTTATTAGTAAGAATCTATATACAGTAGTATACCTGTCTGTCTCCCTCCTTTATAGATCATGTTTGGTCCAAATGTTCTATACCTCCCAGTCCTAAATATCTGGGGCACCAGGTACTGCGTAAGGCTACGTTCACACCTGTCCGTTCGCATTTGCAGCATGCGTTTTGCGACAAGAATTCTGCTTTGTGTTTGGGTCTGCTTTTGATAGATAGCCCTGTTTAAAGAGATGCATTTGCGGCCAGGGAGCAGCAAGCAGAACTTTTTGCGGCCATGTTTTTCCCCCCTCTGCCACACCAGAGGGGTGTGAAAAGGACCATAGACGTGACAATATTTTTTTTTACAGTACTGCTGTGCCTGCAAAACACAGAAACCTATACTGTACCGGACAGGTATGGATGAGGGCTAAATGTGTGATGGGAGTGGTGGGTAAGGATTTTTTTTCTACAGGTTGAAGACACTGCACCTATGCAGTTATGGAAAATGTATTTAATACTTAGAATTTATATTTGATACACCTATAGGGTAAAAGAATAATGCTTACAGATTACATAGAACATTCATGAATATTGATGAGGCCACAGTCTTACTGCCTGGAGGAGCTCACAGCCAGCTAACTTTTTTCAAGTCCAACATCACAGCCAAACCCTTTGCTATCCCCCAATGCGATTTCACAATGCACATGTGCTCCTGAGACTTCCTCACTCAATATCAGTGAAAGGAGTTTCATTGATGAGTCTGTGGAGCAGTTCATAACTGGAATACTTGAATAGGAGCAAAGCTGATACATGACCTGAATAATACCAGTTAATATCATTATATATATTAGTATTATTACCGGTATAATTTTATTATTATAAATAATATTTTTTTATTATAATAATTATTTATATAATGTTTAACATTTGATACCCAGAAAGGACGGGGGCGCAAAAAGTCCTGCCTGCTGTGTCCTGGCTGCAAACGCATGCCATTAAACAGGGTTATCTATTAAAAGTAGGCACAAACACAAAAAAGTGTAAATGCAAAACAGAATTCCTGCCGCAAAACACATGCTGCAAATGTGTTGCCTTAGGGTCTGTGTTGTATAGGCATGCATTTATAATTTTAGACCCTTAAAGGGACTGTCCAGGCAAAGGGTTCAATTCATTGGGGCTGACCATTTGAGGGTCCTTAGTAGAGCACGCCTAAAGGGGTGTGGGCGGAGGGAATCAGAGGTTAAAAATATACTGCATATATTTAAATTCTTATATGTTTCCCACACCCTGTACATACAGATTGTCCATACTAAAAACCATGCTACCTACATCTACTGCATTTTCTGAGCTTTTAAACATCCCAGATGGCGGCCCATGGAGCATCAGGCTGCCTGCAGACAGGAAGTGTCTTCTGACTGTGCCGCTCTGCATTCTGGCATGGCTGTCCTTTTCCTAACCCCAGCTCTGCTCTGGCTGTGCAAAGCACAGCTATAACCCGCCCCTGCACTCCTCTCCTCAGTATGTGTGATGCTTCTGAGGCAAGATGGCGGCGCCTGTATGCGCCTGTATGCGCCTGTATGCTAAAGTCCTGAAAAGAGTTGCAGCCCAGTGGGGGAAATAATAATAAGTAAGCAAATTTACAACTTAAAATATAATAATTTTAGATGCTGGGAAATAGTTTTTTAAGGGTTTGGGCTTTTCATTAAATGATGCTAAAGGTCCGGTTTAAAGTGATGTTGAGGAATTGTTGATATTAACAAATATTTTTCATATGTTTGTGTAGATGCACATTGGGATTGGAAATATTCATCTTAATTGGTCCGAATATATGTATATTAATAATATGAAATGATCTCCACTTGCATGCAGAAAATGAAGAGTTGACAAGCAATTCAGAGAAATATCCAAACGTATTTTTAGACTTGAACTGGAGTTTTTAATTTTTTTTCCGCATCTTCCAGGGTAAAATGAATGAGCTCATAATATCTAAAATAGATTCAAGATCCCAGTGCTGGACCTGGAGAAAGCCTCTAACATGGAGGCCCAGGAAGAGGACACCGCTCATCAGGGACAGAAAAAAAAAACTTGGATTGGTTAGTATTGTTTAATTTAGAATATTAATTGATTTTTGTGTTGTGACTTTTTAAAACTACTGTTTGAGGGTATTGAGGCGATACCTATACCAGTTCACAGGGTAAAGGGGCCAGCATGCCACCTGCCAGGACCAGTGGGTGGCATGCAGGTTCGGCTATCCTGTTGTCAGGAGCGGAAGAGCCAGTACCCATTGATATGGGCCCGGTGGTCTTACAGGAGTGCCCTGTAGCATAACCCCCATAGCCTGTAGCGCAAATGTAGTGGTATGGTCTACAGTCTGCATTACAACAGAGACCAGGCTTCTGCTCATAGGTGGAGCAGTGAGAGACCAGGTTTCTGCTCATAGGTGGAGCAGTGAACTGGTCTCCTGGGCAATCGAGATGCCACTGGAAAGAAGCAGGGCAAGTAAGTGCACGAGGCAAAGTGGCAGTTAGAAGGGAAGGCTGACAAGGGTGGTTGAGAAGGAAAGGGGGAGAGCAGACTGCCTGGAAGGAACAGAGGATGGCTGGAGTTTGCATGAGGGCACAGGAGGGCAACTGAAGGGCTGGATTAGTGTGAGAACAGAGCTACTCACTATATGCTACAGAGTAGGGTGGAACATGCCTAAAACTGATGGCATTCAGGCACTGGGTCCAGGAGGAGGTTTGTATAATCTTTTGATATGATTCTGCAATGTGCAAAAGAGAGATGTGATGCGTATATATTGACTGTGACAACAAAAAGTGGGGTCGCCTTTGAACAGTCCCTTTGTTCAAAACCGTTTGGCATATCAGAGGTTACTATTGACTGTAAGAGCTGAAAACATTATAAAGATTACTGTTGGGTTTCCAAGAGCCTGTGTATAATAGTTAGAAAGAGAGAATTGGTCATTTTATAACGCCTGTCGTGTCTCTGTAGGAGGTTACAAGGAGATCCTTCAGCTGCAACAGGTTTCTGCTTTTTCAGCTGCCCCTCTGTGCAGGCTCCTACTCATTTCTTCATTGGGCCTTTTTACCTCTCCATGCTATTCTCACTGTGGCAGCATTGCTTATTATTTTACCTGCTCTTTAGACTATGGGCCTTATTTATCACGGGCTAGCGCCAGGTAGTGTCTGATGAGCGCCAGGTACCGCCAGCTATCGGCGGCTACCGACTCAAGTACGCCCGGCGGCGGTCACAATGACGCATTTATCAAGCTAAATGAGGCTAGCGCCGGCGAGAGCGTCAGCTAGCGCGGGATTCATCATGAAGCCGCCTGGAACGAACAGCGCCGCTGCAAATTCCTTCACAGCGCCAGGTATGACCTGTCGCTCCCTGGCATTGTCCAATGCATTTCAATGGAGCAATGTTTAATTAATCATAATATAATAAAACATAAAATAATAATTTTTTTTTTTTTAATGTCAAAAATTCTGAGACCACTTCTGCATTGTTCGTTTTTTTTTTAAAGTAAAAAAAAAAAAAAAAAAAAATTTGTGCAGAATTGATCTTACATGTCTGATATTAATGTATTCATATTACAAAATGATTCAAAAAACATGTATAATGTTACAATCAAAAAATATGGTTGTGCGCCGCCAGCGCACTGGGGTTTAAACAAGGAATGGACAGCGCCAGCAAATTCGGAGCGTGATTTTTTAATGAATATGAAGCAAGCCGTTCGCTCTGGCCATTCGTTGTCAGGCGCACACATACAACGCTGAACCTGTGAAACAGCGACCCCTAAGCCTGTATTCAACATTTCCGCACACTGACTGAGTCGCTGTCATCAAGCAAACGCCGGCCAAGCACAGCGAATACTGGCTGGTGCTGTAAAAATCACGCTACAGTCGCTCATCTGTCGCTACCTGGCGCTATTAATGAATCGGCCTCTTAGATTCTCTGCTTCACATGTATATCTATATCGAAACGTATTTTTAACTAATGGTATTTAACTCAAACAAAGCCCTTTTCCATTTACCTTCTCGTAATCGGATGAGCTGAGACATTTTTTCTTATTTGATTAAACCCCTTGGGAAGCCTTGAGAGAAAGGAGTGGATAGAGTTCCAATATAGGATAAAGCTCATTATTGCCACAGTGGGGGCTTCAGATCCGAACCCAGGACCCGGTCTTCACCTGTAGGAGGATCGAGATTAATGCATGTGTGTGTGGTGGGGGATCCAAATATAACTCTTTTGATCCATTCTGGAATCCAATTTCTCCTAGCAGGGGAACTAACCCAACCTACGCCTGGGAAACTGATCAAGAGGACTCTCAGTCCCCCAGCATCATGCACCCTCCAAATTATTTGCTCCCACAATTCCAAAGCCTCAGTACCAATTTAGGAGTTGCTATATACAGTCCTGTGGATGATCTTTACCTTTAGTTCTATAGCCTTAGCTGTACAGCACATTAACCGTCAGGGAATACCTTCCATATAAAGGGAGCAGGAAATTACTTGTGGGAAAGTAGACAACTATGTTCAAACATTATAGCTCTGAGTTTTAAAGTGAACCAAAACCCAGGATTTTGACTATCTTGGATTTTTGTCCTTGCCCCCAGGGTGCCCTGATCGGGTGTGTGAAATCCCTCAGGTCCCCAGAACAAACTCACCTCTTCCCGGTCCTATGCACAGCCGCTTGTGCAATCAGCATTCTCTGTTCCGATCGAGCCACTTTGTCTGGGAGCTTGTATAATAGGAACAGATTCGAGCGCACTGGCGACTGCATCCCCTGCTACCTTCTAACAGGGAGCATGACCGCGCCAGCTATTCACAAGTGCCAGCCGTGTATGCTCTGTTAAAGGGATAGCAGGGGATGCAGATTGCGCATGCACCATTGCACCAGGAAAGAAGGGGAGTTTTAGGGGCGGGTTTCGTACAGCGGGGCATTCTGATTCTGGATGCCGCAGGGGGAGGTAATCCAGCGGCCCCGGAATCTTATAGATTTCAGGGCTGATGTGGTGTAGGTTTTGGTCCACTTTAGGTCAAGTGCTTACAATATGGAAAATGTTTCCTATAAATCCATGTCATTTTTTCAATATATTCTTATGTATCAATGCATATATTTTCATATTTTTGTTCTAACACGTGTTGAAAAATGTCAAATATTTTGCAATTGCAAGTTAATTAATATTTAATACAGAAGAATATCTAACTAGCCAAAGTAGTAACTCTTTTCTCTTCTTTGTTCATTTTTTATGACAGTACTTGGTTGTTTAAATACTTGTGCTACTGTAGATAGGAATCATGGATGCCTTTGTTCACCAATGTGAAAGATTGAGAGCACAATTGTACTTAGGATCTTCTTAATGGCTCAATGTTGTGCCTTTTTTATGTCTGTTTCTTCTTTGTTTGGTGTGTCTACAAGGTGACTGCGGTTTGCAGGGTCATTGTAACAAATTGTAAAGCTTTCAATGAACTCTTGCTTCCTTTCTCTGTTTTTCATTGTATATCTTTGTCTGTGTTACATCCCGATAAATCTTGTAGCCTATTTGTATTAAGAACTTTGATCAGCACAACATGATAACTGCTTCAAAAAGCTATTATCATATTAGTTGTAGCTGTTGTGGACAAATCAAAGCACAGAGTAGAAGAGAGAAGCAGCATTGTGCTGTATGTCTCAAATACCGAGACCAAGATCTCTTGAGATTGTAAAGATTAATTAAGATTTCTGAACTTACAATTGTTTTAATGGCTAAACTACTGGTAAATATTAATGCAACCAGTACATATTGAAATTAACAACAAATAAAGACTAAAAGGCATGTAAAGTGAGCAAAAGGGAGTATGTACAGTATTGCAATTATGAAACATATAATCTCAGTAGACCACAACATCATATTTACACCAGAAGATATGCAAAGCAACACATAGGTCTTCTTGGACTGCCTGCTAAACATCAGGATGGGTGGAAGCCTGGAAACAGAAAAGCCACTCACACAAAGTAGAACCTGCTGGGGGCGGCATCGTAATTTAGCACCACCAAGAAGAAAAGTTTGCAACCAGCACAAAGGTTTCATATAGAGATAGAATTTAATTACCTTAGAAGGGTCCTTAAAGCAGAATCTCAGTCAACTATAAGCCCCCTCCCTGGCACAGAGGCAGGATGGGGGGTGGTAGTTACAAAGAAAAAACCCTTACCTTATCCAGGGGCCCACAACACTCCTCTATCGCTCTGGATCCTTGGTGCTGCCATCTTGGATGCAAGGTATAGAGCTGCATCCCCCTGCTCTGTACGTGTTCCCATCAACCCGTTTAAGTGAATCGGTGGCAGGAGACCCAGGGAATGCGGATTTGTGTCTTGTTCTATGTCGGCCATGGGAAACTGGGAGACAGGATTCTCAACCAACATGACATCCCTGTCTGCTTTAAACTTGGAAACACAGTGAGGCAACAGCCAGTTCACCTCTTTCCCTAATGCTTTATAATGTAAAAAGCCATTGTCACCTGCTGTGTCAGATTGTAAAGGCTGTGCATGTGGCTACTGTTACAAAAAGCCATGAATCCTGCTTGTTACTTTGTAAAAGCAGCCACGTGTCATGATGTTACAATGTGCCCTGTTAAATGCAAAGTGCTGGTTAGGGTTCCCCAACCTATTTTAATGGCATGCACCATTTTGCAATTATGTCCCACCTCTACCACAACAAATGCAGACTTCCACCTGAGGGTTGGGGTTCTATACTGGCCCAACAATGCAATCTTTTCTGCCAGTAATACAGTCATCCCAAGATGCTCCACTCATGCAGCTTGTTGACTTGTCCATCCTATTCGAGCATTCTCCCCCCCCCAGTGACCTTGAGTACCACCAGATTGGCATTAAGTACCACCAGTGGTGCTAGTACCAGTGGTTGGTAACCCCTGCTCTAGATCTTATTCTGTATATCTATGTAGATCAAACACTAATGGATGGCGCAGAACGGAGGAGTCAACCCCTCTGGCCAGGACTGAGTACCTGCATCTGAAGAGACAGGGCACTAAAGAGAATCAATTTTGCATCTGATCTATTGAGGTGAATAGGTGCAACAGTGGCGTGGAAGAAGCCATTTTATGTGACAGAGGATGTAAATTGGAGCTAGTATTTATTACTGCTTAATTACCAAACAAGTCACTGAATTGAGAAAACATCTTTAAGCAAATAAAACAGCAAATCCAGGTGCCTTGATTTATTCCTGAAATTTCCAGTGACCTGGATGAATGAGACCCTTTACAGACAAAATAAAAAAGAATTCATCTTATAATCTCTACAACTGATCAGATCCACTGCTTTAAACTATTTAGGGTGGGGATGTAAACTTTTGTAGGTTGATATTCTTCCTTCCAGATGAAGTACACCTACCCGGTGTTAATTGAATTATCTGAGACCCACCTGTAGAATGGACTCTGGGGGCCCACCCCACACCTAAATGCAAGTACCATTGGCTTATATTCAGGGCCCATGCACATTATGCCAAAACTGTATTGTTCCTCTGTGTGCCAACTAAGATGCTGGGGCATCCTGGTTTAAGATACCCCACTGTGTGAGCTGCCCCAGATCGCTTTCAATTTTTTATCCCTCCACCTGTCCCTTGTTGCAATGTTTTTTTTAAGTAAACCTATAGGCTAGTCAGAGTTAGTGGAAAAGAGTAGAGCCATTGACAGTCGGACAGGAGAGAGTGGAGCCATAGCTGCCTAGGTGTCTAGTGGAATACAATGCTGCCAAGCCTGGGTGGTGTATGTAAAATATAAAGCAGAACAATGGCCATTATTTTTTTTTTTAATGGATTATCCAGGCAAAAAAAATCTATTTTGCTTTACTCACCTTAGTGGAGAACAAGTGATTCTGTTCTTCAGATCATGCAGCCATGGTGGCCTCCACGGAGATAGGGGCTTGCCTCCCTTTCAATGCAATGAAAGTGTTAGGGGGCATAAAATGGACATTTGATATTTTGTCATTTTAAAGGAAATAAAAGCAACCACATAATATTCAACACATGCATTTAACATTTAGATGTATTCATAAAAAAATGTTTTGGTGATTTTTCATTACCAAATATTCCCCTTTGATTTAAATGAATGTGTTCAGCGTTTTTCCTATAAGATAAAATGTGTAAATGTGAAAACCTGCAATGTAGCTTTTACTTTACCATTTAGGAGATTATTTACCAAGAAAGGGTCTACTCACACAATGTGACAAATCTTTTGGCTAAGCACAGTCCAGGAGTGTCGATGGACACCGCAACGATCTGCTGTTTTTACATTCTGAATGTGGAGACATAATAAAGTATAAATGCTGAAATAGGCTGTGGATGATTAGCTTCAAATTACCATGTGCATAATTTAAAACAATTAGACCAACTATTGCAATGTTCACATTAGACCTGTTCAAGATGTCTCATCCATGTTTTATTTATTTTTATCCTTCTGCAACAGCTTGGTAATTCTCACACGCAGTAGGTGAAATGCATGCTGCGCTCTCCTCGCTATGTGGTTTATTGAATAGTCCCTATAGGGGTAGCTGTTCTACAAACAGCACTTCATTGTATTTGTGCGCATTTGTTTTTCTTATTTTTATAGTGCCAACACAATAAACCCTCAGTTCATGTTTCAAACTGAAATCAAACTAAAGTAAAAAAAAATAATTTAGGTTACTTTTAACCCACCAGGGTTAGGTTACTTCAGACTTTCTAGAAGACCTCCAGCCTTCATTTATCCATTCATTTAAGATTAAAACTGAACTGCATTATCCCCTAAGGGGGTGGGGGTGAAGAAACCATAGCATACACTGTGGTGGCCAGCACCTCCATTAAAAGGTACTTTCTGTTGCAGTGTTTGTTAATATTTCTGTAGGAGGCTGTTGAGAATCTCATCTCACATTTGGGTCTGTGAGCTATAGGGGGTGGAGTTGTCCCTGTGGGTGTCAGGCCCCATGGGACAGCCCCCTTCAGGTGAGTCCACAACCCCCTATCTCCGCTGCTGCCTCTGCCTATAGACAAGCCCCCATTTGCCGGGGGACTTGTCTCACTGGACACGGTTGCCCCCAGGACGTAAATAGCACAAAGAATGCAAACTTACAGGGTGAAGGCAGATGAACCAGGGACGAAGCTGGGCGGAAGTCGGACACATAAATAACGGGATACACAAGAGAATGGTCAAGGGTCAAGCCAAGGGTCATGTTGGGTAGTCAGAGGGTTCACAGTACAGATGGGTAGACAAGCTTGAGGTCAGACAGGGAGGCGTCGGTTCAGGAAGAGATCAAAGGAGGGTCAGACAAGGCGAAAGTCAGCAACAGGCAATCAGAATCCAGCTAACAATGATACAATAACACCCAGCAAAAGCTATAATGGGCAATGCATGCTGGGAAAGGCCTGGCTTTATGTGGCCATAGGCCAATCAGGACAGGGGGCCAGAGTCAGCCCACCACCTTAACCCCTGCAACACCTGTGGGAAAGCTGACCAGCAAAACAAGCAAAACAAGCAAAACATGGCCATAAAAGGAGATAGCACACCTATAGCACAGGTATGCCGGGGATGTGTCACCATACTGACAGCCAGAGCACACAGAAAGGCGATTAAAGTGGACCAACACCCAGGATTTTCACTATCCTGGGTGTTGGTCCACTTCAGCGGGGCATCTGAGATCAGGATGCCCCGCTGTGTGAAACCCCCCCAAAAAACGTACCTTTTCGGCGACGGACAAGCGACGGATAAGCCGCCACCGCCTCCCGCGCGTCCCTCTTACAGGGCGCGCGCCCGCGCCGGCCATTCAAAAAAGGCCGGCGCGGCCGCGCGCACTGCTAGAGGGGCGCGCGGGAGGCGGCGGCGGCTGATCCGTCGCCGATAAGGTAAGGTTTTTTTGGGGCTTTTGGGGGGGGTTTCACCCCGCGGGACATCCCGATCTCGGATGCCCCGCGGTGAGGGAGGTGATCTTATAGATTCCCGGGCCGATCACCCCTGGGTGATGGTCCACTTTAACCAGCATGTGGGGAAACCATGACCCATGACACCCATACAGGTCGACTAGCTTGCATCAGTGACATAGGGAGAACTTAGCCTGCCCCACTCAATTAGCTGTTGCCACAATTGTTTTGTACAATGGCAGTGAAGTCTCTTCCTTGACCTCTTTATTTTATATAGACTATAAGCTGGGGCTGGCTGGGCAAAGGGGCCACAGGGAGTGTTCAAGGTGGGTAGTTGTCATGACTATTCCAGTATATTCAGAAGCTCACTCTTTCACAGCAAAAACATTACCAGCGGTTGGCATTATCCCTCATCCACCTACAATATTTCACACCATGAGACATTAGAATGGTGAATGGCAGAATACCAAGGCCCTTGTGTGGGAACCAGGTGATGGCATCCCTTTACATCAAACAGGTGCCAAACTGACAGGATAACAAGAATTATGAAAAACATGTTTTCATTGTCTACAAGGTCCATTTCAGGAAAGCTGAACTATTTTGTTCAGCAGCCATGTAGCATGCTCAAAACTATGGTTCAGCGTTTGTATGCGTCTAATTATGTGCCTAATTATGGCAATTATACTAATTTGGGGTAGCCATTTTATATTTTTAAGCAGTTTGAGCCTTATTTTCGCTACAGTGCCACAGTTTTATGCCCGACTGGGCCAGGTGTAGCCTCCTTACCCCTTTCCCTATACCTGGCATTTCTGTACTCCCCTAGCTCATGATCTGCCCCTGCAATGCTATATCCTCAGCTAATGAGTGCACTTGTTGTCCAGCTATGATGAGCATTATGGTGGGGTTTTATTTGCTCATGGGCTCGTCATTAGCTAGCCGGGGCCAGTAAAATCACAGGTTGATTTATTTCCCCAGTCCGTGCTTGAATATAAGCAAATATTTCTTAAAATACATAGTTTCAAGCAATGTGCAAGAGGAGCACCGAGTGGTAGCAGGTCTCTAATAAACCCCAAGTGAAATGTGATTGGGCTACATAAAAGGAAAGCATTGGCACACTCCTGCCATCCAACTACTACTTGAGTACTTGGTAGCTCAGCAGCACTGGTTGAAGCTTTATTATGCAGATGCCATTGCTCCTCCAACAGGATACACCCAGCAACATAACTGGCCAAGGTGTCATCAGCCAACAGAAATGCCTGCCCAATACATTAGGGAATAAGGGGTTATGTAAGTTCTAGTTTGATCAGATGTGGCTTTTGCTTTTAGGGTGTAAGAGGGGGATTTACCCCATCCATACGCCACTGCTCACCATCTGTGTGCTTCTGTGTGTTTTTTTGTCCCATGTATATACTTCTAACACTATCAGTGATCTTTAACCATCTATTCCCCCGCATGTAGCACCTTTCTGCTATGACCACCTCTTCTACAACCCATTTTGCTATGCCCCTATGTTCAGTACCAAACATCTGCTTTTCCTTCCCTTCCATCTAGGGCCATAAGGGAGCTTTAAACTATATAAAATGTATGAAGCATTCTTTCTTCTCTTCCCTTCAAGCTGTTTATTATTCAGAATTACCACTAGTAGGCACAAGTTCTTGCTATCAACTCTATCAAGAAGTGAATAGTCTGGCAGAGAGAGAAGTCACCTAACCACAGATAAGTTGAGAGCATGGTGGTAGGAGAGAAGAGGTCTAATGTCTGTTGTACTATTAAAAAGCAGCACTAGACTTGAATATTTAGTCCCACCAGAGGAAATCATTCTGGCATCCCATCCTTCAGCTACATTGAGCACAGGGATCCTTTTGTGCCCATAAGCACTGCATTACAGAGGTACTGTACTTACTTTTTACTTGAGTTGCTCCATCCAATGGGGGAACTCCTAGTCACACTTGCTGTAGGGTTGAAGAAGGTTCATTTAATATAACTGAAAGATGGACCACCAGTATGATTTCCTCTGGTGGGCGGTCAGCTCTTGCTGTTGTAACAACCTCCTGTGGCAGTCTATTCCACAGATTCTTATGGTATAAAATAAGGGTCACCTATGTAGACTGAATCTCTCTTTCTTCAGATGGAGGGGGTGCTCCTTTGACTTTTGAGAGGATTTTTACATTAAATAGTTTTCCTCCATATTTTTTATATATTTATACAAATGAAACATGTCCACCCTTAGGTGTCTCCTCTCAAGACTAAATACATGTAATTCCTGTAATCTTTCTTCATAAGTATGATCCCTAATTCCTCTTATTAGATTTGTGGCACTCCTCCGCAATTTTTTACATAATCACTTAATCAGGGCATCCTTTCTATTAACGACAAGTGGACCTCATATTCCGTGTGAGGGCGCACCAGTACTTTTTAGAGAGGCAATATTATGCTATGCTATGATTCCAGTTCTCTATTAATGCGTGATAATATCTTGCTAGCCTTGGAAGCAGCTGCTTGATATTTCATACTGTTATTTAGCCTGTGATCTACCAGTTCCCCCAAATTTAACATTTGACTCAGATTTGCTTCCTTAGAAAAGTGCATTACTTTACATTTATCCACAGAGAGGATATATTACTTTTTCTGCAAAACGCAGAAAAGCAAACGCATCTGGACAGGTGTGAACGTAGCAGGTCAACAAAGAACTGTTGGTCCATTTACCTTACCCCATCAACAGAGGGCAACCCTGAGTTCCCCATGCATAACTTAACCTGGAACTAGGCAGAGGTACTTACCCGCTTTCACTGGTTTCCTGCCTTTTGCCATCATCATTTTCTCTATTGGGCACCAAGTGAAGTAAGCTGTTAGTTTTCTAGCTCTACCCTTGGGAACCTACAGCTCTGACACCACGGCTATCAAGCACGGGGCTGCAGATATTAACTATGCCTGGGACTATCGGGGTCAGCGCAAGCTTGGCCAGCACACTCCTACAACAGTTAAAGTGGACCTCCCCGCAGAGAATCCAAAATCGGGATGCTGTGTGAAACCCCCCAGGACGCCCGCTGCACTTACCTGGATCCCGGTCCAACGGCGCATGCGCGGGCTGCATCTCACGCTTCTCTCTAGCAGGGCATGTGCCCGCGCTGGCCATTCACAAATGTTAGAGGGAAGAGCGAGATATGGCCACCAGAATGCTCGGAGCCTCTGAGGCAAGACGTCGCATTGACGCGCATACCTCAGAGGCTGATTAGACAAACGGACGTGCATGCGCTGTAGGAGCGGGGTGAGGTGAATTGTATCTTGCAATCTGGGGGGGTTTCATGCAGTGGGGCACCCCCGATCGGGGTGCCCCGGGGAAGTGGACCAAAACCCAGGATAGTCGATATCCTGGGTGTTGGTCCACTTTAAAGCAAATCAGCCATGTTAAATGGAAGGTTAAATTATGAAAAAATTAAAAAAGAAAAAATTATGAACCCTTAGTGTTCTTGTGATGAATTGGATAAAAATGCTCACAAACAATGTCTTCAAACGAGAAATTGGGGGAAAATGAGGGGAAAGTTAAATCTTCTTTTGGTCCTTAGCTGCCTTCTAGTACTATTTCAACATGTTCTAATTGCTCCCAGCATGAGATTGCGAGGAGGGGGACAGAAACAGCTAGTTTAGAACAATGGTATCCTTGCAGAAACCAATGGCATACAAATGGCATACCTGGGGAAAACGGAAATTAAAATCTAAGTTCCCATAAAATCAGTGCCATAAGCTTATTAAGAGGGATTTACACCATGCAGATGTTTGAAAAAGCACTCTTAAACATGCAGGACAGCGACCATTTTGCCACACACAAAAATCTGAACAACCAAGTCCCTCAGTCATTGCCTCATAGATCTGTGCAATCATCTCTTATTTCTAGCCAGAAGTAGTAAGCCTTCAGCTGTAATGACTCATCATTGTTTTGCTGTTGACATCTTCTAAATACATTGTATCCCCTGACTGAATGCGGCCGTCACAGCCATAGAGATACATTGTAACAGTTTCCCTCACACAGATTTCCTTTGTTACATTTGCTGTTTATTCAGTGTTTGCATGTGTGAAAAATTACAGGCAAGCTTCTCCTTCTGCCCTAGTTCTCAAGTGTAAGAAGGAGTATCAGGAGTATCAAGATGTGCCTCCCCCTGTAATTCTAGAGTAAATAATCTTTATGCCATTCCACAAAATCTGCATGGGATTAAACCCTCTCAAATTGCTTATGCCACTGATCATAAGAAGGGAAACAATTTACCAAACATTCTTTTTTTGACTGGAGGTCCACTTTAAACAGAAGGTGATTACACAGGGAGCTACCACCAAAGGGCATAGGAGAGGAGAAAGATCATTTGGGTCAGATGCTCCACAACTACAACCACCCTTTTCCTGAGATAATTTAAAACACTTTAAAAGGTAAAAAGAACTTTGGAGTTTTCTTGTATGAATCCAAAACTGTCCACTAATTAAATTAAAATTTAATTAGAAAATTGGAATATAATTAAATTAAAATGGAGTAGAATTTTTTGTCCAGGCACGATATCCATGTCCAGTTAAAGTAAAATATCACCACGGTGAGCAAAAAGAGGTGGAAAAAGCTTGGAATTATTTTGACTTCCTTTGTGTGGGTGGGGAGAACTATAGAAATATAGACTCGCAGTATTGTTAGAGGTTGTTTTTTCCTTTCGTTTTACCAGCGCTGCTGTAATGGAACACTTCTTGTGGCCTTTTTTTTAATCCCAGGACAATTTAGAAACAGTCTGCTGTCCAGTAGAACTCAGGCGTTACAGTAAATCTTGAAAAAGTCTAGGATCAGGCAGGGATTTGCTTGACATTTTAGGGGCTGCTAAGCAGGTTTCTTTGTGGTTAATTAAAGCAGCGTAAAATGTCTAATGTGGTATTTATCAAAGCCTTCTGAGGGCCTGCTATAGATTTGTAATATGCCTTTCAGCAGAAGACACTGACCTGGGTGAGAGTAATTGCCCTCTGGACCATAGTTATTTCATGGATGAAGGCCTGCTTTTGGCAAAAGCACGTTTGAATTGCAGAGATATGACATAAGGAGTAAAACAAAGTGCAATATAAATGCATGCTATGTTACACACAAACTGCGTGTACTGGAATATTCCACTCCTATTTATTACAAGACAGGTTACTGCCATGAGCATATTAACAATATATAGACACTAGACAGCATAAACCAAACAACGCTGTCAGCGTTACACACATGCTCTTGATCTTGTATGACTCTGTTACTCCCACTCCAACTTCCAAAATGACTTACAGGTAATCAGGGCTGGATTATGAGGGGGCGCAAGGGGCGGGTGCCCAGGGACCTCCACCACTTGCCCTGCAAAGGGGGCCTTCACCAACCTTTGAGTTATGGTCTGGTCCAGGAGGCTTTTCAGTCTTTGGTCTGATGGTCCGCAGGGCCGGCAACAAAGATATCGGCAGCAGTGGGGGCCCCCATGCCTGGGCAGCCAAAGCCACCACAGGGCAGGACGGAGAGACTATAGTAGCAAAGCCGCCATCAGCAATGATACAGTGATGGGTTGGTGCAGAGCTGTCACTCCACATAAGCCACCAAGCACAGCCGCTGGCAGCTCAATGCAGGGAACTGTTTTCTGCTGGACCAGCTGGGCCACTACACTACCCCCCACCCAGAATGGCAAAGCAGGAGTTCCTGAGCAGCACGCACCTGCACAAGGGTGGCACAAGCGATCTGACGTTCCAGTAAGTAGGCGGGTGGCAGACAACCACCAATCAGTTACTTGGCTGGACTACTATTTTAAAGGAAAAAAATACTGTATCTGGGGCCTCCACCAGATTTTGTGCCCAGGGGCCTCCAGCACACTTAGTCCGGCCCTGCAGGTAACACTGTATATTCTATCTGCAGCAGTTCTAAGCCAATATCTCCTTTTTATCTAAGCAGCTCTCACCGGCAAATCACAGCCTGACTTCCAAACGTAACAGTCATATAAGTATTTATAGTAATGACACCTGGGCCTTAAAGTGGACCGACAGTCAAAAATGACTTAAACCAGACCAATACAACAAACACTGCTCATATGCATCCCTCCCCATGGCAATTTAGATTGCTGCACATAAAAATGAATTGACCTTTTCTTAGCTCTTGCTGTGGTTAAAACAAAATGGTTCATGCATTTGCAGGCCACCTGCAAACAGGAAGTGCTGCTAGGCTTCCTGTTACTGTGCATTGTCAGTTATGTCAGTTGAATCCAGGCAGCAACATGGCTGAGATGCTGGGAGAGGAAGCTCCAAAATGGCAGCTACCTTTCTTTTCCAACTGTGCCAGGCTGTTGGTTGGGTTTAAGCTACCTCCACATGTCTTCTGAAGTTATCCCTGCTGCTAGTTTCAAGTTCCGGTTGCTTATTCGTCCGACACACTTCTCTAGTTTCACAACCAATTACTGAAATGTTTCTAACCAGAGCTCTACTTACCAAATACATGTTTTAATTTCCTCAACAATGAGACACATAGCCATTTGCAGAACCCTTACTAGAACATTCTTAAAGTGGACCAAAAACTCAGTATTTTGACTATTCTGGGGTTTGGTTCTTGCCCCCAGGGCACCCCGATCGGGGATGCCCTACTGCATGAAATCCCCCAGATCGCTGCAGCCAAGTCACCTCTTCCCAGTCCTACAGCGCATGCGTGGCTACTCGTCCAATCAGCGCTCTCGGAGCCACTGACGTCATGTCGTCTAAGCCTGCGTTTAAGGCCAACGGCTCAGAGCATGCTGAAGGCCGCATCCCCCACTGAGTGTGCCCGTGCTGGCCACTCAGATATGACTGGCAAGGGCATGCGCCCTGCTAGAGGGATAGCGGGGATGTGGTGGCGGCTCGCTCATGCACCATTGGACCGGGAAACAAGGTAAGTGTATGGGGCGACCTGAGGGGGTTTCACACAGTGGGGCATCCCGATTCTGGATGCTTCAGGACAGGGCCGGCTCCAGGTTTATGTGGGCCCTTGGGCGGCATGGTCTCAGTGGGCCCATTTGTGGTGAAGAGTCGCATCACATCACAGAAGGATATCCCAAATCTGGATGCCCCCTAAGGATCATGCTATTTGGACCCCTTTAAACCTGACCTCGGAGTCTAAACTAATCTAGATTCTCCTGATTTTGGATGCCCCTGTGTGTGACACCGAACCCCCCGTTTGTTTATTACTTTCCTGGAACTGGTGAATGCGCTGTGGGATTGCCAAGTTTGAGTTAATGGCCAAACCAGGGGGGCTCTTTCACAAACAGGGGCATTCCAAATTGAGATGTCCCAGTAAAGCGGACTTAAACTCGCTTGCATAGTGGTTATGCCAGCGATCCCAGGGGGTTTCACACAGTAGGGTATCACAGATTAGGATGCTTCAGGGATAGGAAATTAGCTGGGGTGGGCAACTTAAAAGCAGAACAAAACCCAGCAGTTCCTCCCCTGGAATCTAAATCGAGATGCCCCGTTGTGTGGAACCCCACCATTAGAGATGTGGGCACCAGCTGTGGCCCACCCAGTCTGCCGCTGGTCAAGTGCTGTCGCACACCCCAAAGGCCGGCCCTGTCGGTGGGTCCCTCCAAAGGGTATGGGCCCCCGGCAGCTGCCACGCCTTGCCGGGTGCTGACACCGGCCCTGCTCCAGGAGGAGCGAATTGATCTTATAGATTTCCGGGCCGATCGCGGTGGGTTTTGGTCCACTTTAAGAATCTAATCCCAAGCTTAGTTAGCTTTGTACCTAACCCCTCCCTCTGCACCAGATTGGATGTATGACTTACCTTTCCCTGTCGGTCTTTCACCTGTGAAACAGAAACTACAGCACACTCTGCAATGACCTTCGCAACATCCGGTTATAGTGTAGGCTTGATTAGAGCTCTAAGAGATTGCTGAGTATCTCCACACTGTAGGGCTGGGGAGAGAGTGGGGCAATGAGAGGTGTGGCTTGTGCTGATGTAAAGCCACAGAGCCACTCCCAGTGTGTGTTTGTGTGCTTTAGATACCCCCTTCTGTGTGGGTGCACTTTAGGGTAAAGTGTTGGAAGTGGTTCCTGGATAGGGATAGTACAAAAAAGAATTCTGATAAATAGCAGACCCATCTCACTCATCAATGTGTATCAATGCGAAGAGGAATTGGAGATTGTTGTTCCTTCAATATTAAAGGTACCAATCTGTTTGCTGATGAAAGGACCTTATACGGGGAGGCTGATTCATTACTAGCGCCAGGTATCAGCAGATAAGCATCTGTATAGCGGCGCTTAGAGCGACCGCTAGTATACGCTGTGATCGGCTATCGGGCACTGTAACAGAGCGCCTCAGTCGCTCTAGTAACCTGGCCGGCATTGATGAATGAGATGTATGTTGGGCGCTCTAACACCAGTAACGTAGCGCCAGCTCAGTGCGACCAACTCTCAGAGACTCACACCATATTCAACAAAAAAACTCACAGAGCGTTGGCGCTCTGGATCTGGTTGCTATAGCATAGAGCGCCAGACACTGTGTGAATAACGTTTTTGAACACATTTCCACCGGTAACAATGTGAAAACACATGGAATTACATTGTTGTGACATTGTGACATTAATACTTTAACCCTTTAAGTGCCAGCCTACCTAGATTTTTTGTCACACTCTGTTGCCAGACTACTTTTCACTTTTTTGCGCTACACATGTTCAACCTTGATTTATGAAGGGATTTCCAGGGATTTTCCAGGAAAATTATATATTGTTTTTATTCAGCAGAGTCTGGGCTTCAACATGAAATGTCATGTTTGGCCTTTTTCTAGTGTATTCTCAATACTTTTGGGTGAAATATGTGCAAAAAAAAAAAATCTATTTTGTACAATTTGTAGTATTTTTTTGTAATAAAAAATGTAAGTTTGTTAAAAAAAATTGGTACTACATATGTATTGGTAGACACCCTTTCCTGCCCAGGAAACTCCCCAAACTGAAACAGCAGTTTAGGAGATTTCAGATAGGATACAACTATGCAATATTATTGCATAGTTGTAAGGGGTTAACTTAAAAAAAAAATGACATAGGGTCATTTTAAGGGGGGGGGGGACCTCATTTTTTGGTGAATTTTAAGGTTTAAAAATCCTTAAAATCCCCCCAAAAAATGACGTAGGGTCCCCCTTACCCAGCATTACCGACCCGGACCAGCTATGGGGGCCTGTAGAACAGGGCGCAGGGGCCAGCGTGGGTGACCCCTGGCCCTGCAGGCTACTAGCCCACATAGCCACTAAGTGGCCCGGGCCCTTCTGCCCCCCCCTGGCCATTGGGGAGGCAGGTAATGGGGGGGCTGGGGGTTATGGCAAGTCACCAGCTAGCCGCAGGTGATTGCCAGCCCCAGAGCCTTGTGAACTGGTATAAGGGGTCTCACGGACCCCTTACCAGTTCACAAATAGTTAAAAGTAAAAAAGACACCAGACAAAAAATTCTTTATTATTCTTTTTTTCACTTATACTTACCTCCCATCCAGTGTCCTGCGCCGCTGCAGATGACACTTGTCGTTAGTGATCGGAGCAGGGAGGGTGGGAGGCAGGGAGATCAGAGCCACCCTGCCTCCCACCCTCCCTGCTCCGATCGCTACCGACAAGTGACAGTCGGAGCCCGGGTGCCGGTATACGAGGAGCGGGATGACGTCATCCCGCTCCTCCCACAAGTGTGCAGGACTAGCGGCGGGGCCAGCGCCGGCCGAAGAGGATGGTGAGGGCCCGTTGCTGGGTCCTCACCCGAAGCATGGTAAGTCCAGGGGGGGATCGGAGCCCCCCCCTGGTGAAGAGAAGACCCGGGGAGAGCGATCGGGCTGTCAGGTGAGTTTGTGTCATTTTTAATTTCTTTTTTTCTTTCAGATGGCATGGGGGGGGGCTATTTCAGGCCCCATCCTGAAGGTCAGAGGCCCAGGAGCGGAAATTGAACAGGTGCACTTTCAAACGAGGGGTCAGGTAAGTCTGTATCTTTTTGTTTTATGGGGCTCTGGGCTCTAAAGTCAGCTACGTGAATCTCACGTAGCTGGCACTTAACGGTTGGAGAGGCAGCTACGTGAGATTCACGTTGCTGGCACAAGAAGGGGTAATGCTAGACCTGTAATGCCAATTCTGCATAAAAATGTAAAAAATTAAAACATTTCAAAAATAATTTATTCAAGGCCAGGAGAGGTCAAATAATTATTTGAGAGAAAAAAAATGGGATCAGTAAAGAGATTAGAAGGAACATCCATTGAAATGTATGGGAGAGCGATAGGTAGCGACAGGTAAGACCTGTCGCTCTGGAAGCTAGAGTACCGGCACTATACGCTGAGCCACCTGTAATGATGAATCAAACGCTACATGGCGTTGTTAGAGTCACTCACCATAATCATCTCCATAAATGTGGTTTTGCGTACAGCGCCCAACGCTCACCAGGAGCTGCCTGCCGCTACGAAGCACTACCTGGCGCTGGAGCTTCATGAATAAATCCCTAATTGTTGCAGCAAACGTTGCACTGGGGCTTATTCTCAGGGGATGTCTTATTTTCTACATTTATTCTTTATTTTATTCTTTTTCCAAAATTGATAGCACTACCATATTGTGGCAGCCCACCCCCCATTCCTGGTGGGTGCTCTTCTATAAAACATGTTAATACTTGGTATGGGCACTATTGTGCCTATAATGGGCTTGGGGACAAACAGGTGCCACTGTTGAGTGTGCAGCACCGTTCAGCAAAGTCTTGTGGAATTTTGGGCGGCTTCATTGCATCCCATTCCTGGGCATTAAGAAGATGCGAGATCCATCAGTGCCCATCGGAAAGTCACCCAGAATCAGAGGCGCCCAGAAGATGGATCACCAGATGGGGTGAGTAAATAGTGCCCAAAGGTAAAACCAGAGGGGGGGGGGGCAGAAGGTTTTAACATACCCCAATGTTCCTCTTTAAGTGGTTAGGTCATGGAAATGCCAACTTCAAAGCTTTCAAAACCTGCTCACATGCAGACAGGATAATTAAAGCCCCTTATTAGATCATTGTCCCTCTCATCTCACATGCCACTGACTCTAAAATGGTTATTCTAACCTTCCCAGGGGGTGAAATCATAAGCAAGACTGGTTGTGTTACCTCCTGTGGTGCTGTGTATGGCTCCCATTAAGTTTCATAGAAGCTGCAGCACACAGCACAGTTGATGTCACTAGTAAAAAAAAGTCTCGGGAAGGGGCAATATATTGCCGAAACGTGAACAGGAAGTGATGTGCTGAACATGTGGGAACTGGGAGTCTGGGCAGCAAAAACAGAAGGGGGACAGTACTGATAAACAGGAAGTGATGTGCTGAACATGTGGGAACTGGGAGTCTGGGCAGCAAAAACAGAAGGGGGACAGTACTGATAACCTGGACTACCTGGGCCTCCGTGGGTAGGTTAGAGAATAGAATGCTGTTCTAAGTCTGGGGAGGAGACCTGGGAGTTGTAAAAACAAATGCCTTTTTCACCTGGAACCTTTGTGAATTATTTTTGTTTGATACTTTAGCAGTATCAAACAGTATTTAGCAGTATTACACTGTATGGATTCTCTTGGAACCTTTTGTTTCTGAGGTTTATTCGGCCAGCTAATAGATGAATGAAGCAGTATTCCACTCCACGTTGATAAATTATGGAGTTTTGTGACAAGGTTACGAAGAAAAACAATGGGAATATAAAATTATAAATCCATGAACTGTCCTGCACATATCCATTTCTTTCTGAAAATCAAGGGTGCTGGTGGAGGTGGCACATAGAGAAGGTGCTGAAGTGAAGTATAGTACAGATCTTTGTCTTCCCTTTTCCCCTTACAGGTCACCAAAGAAAGAAGACAGATAAAGAATATAGAAAAAAGAAACTACATTACATAGGTAAGTATTAAAGCGGACCAACAGTAAAAAATGACTTAAACCTTACCAACACACCAAACAGTGCTTACATGCATCCATCCACGGGGCAATTTTGCTGCACATAACAATTTATTTACTCTTTTCTAACTTCTCCTATGGTAAATTTTAGAAACAAAATTGTGGCTTATGCTTTTGCAGACCACCTGCAAACAAGAAGTGCTGCTGGGCTTCCTGTTACTGTGCATTGTCAGTTATGTCAGTTGAATCCAGGCAGCAGCATGGCTGAGATGCTTGAAGAGGAAGCTCCAAAATGCCCGATTCCTTTCTTTTCCAAATGTGCCAGGCTGTTGGTCCAGTTTAAGTGGTCTGACTTATTCGGTTCAGATGTCATAGCAGTACTGGCACATGTGACTACTAACTGGTAGTCAGCAGCAGGTAAACAGGAGGGACATTATTTTTCATTTTCCTAAGGTAAGGCTTTATTATTTTTATTTAAAATGTTTTACTTGATTTAGCAGATTACAGGTAAATAAATACAAGAACAAAACAAAAGAACAAAGAAACATGTGTCGGCTCCCGCAATAAGAGAAATAATAAACAGAAGAAGAAAAAGTAAGAGAGAGAAGAATTAAACGAGGAATTATAAAGGGGAGCAGACAAGTATTCACCATAGGAGAGGGAGAAAACTCATAGGTCATCATGCCTGAATTTGGTCATGTGATTAGGGTTTGGAACTAAACACTGTTTTGAACTCCTGCACATAAAGGCAGTTGTATGGCTCCATCCACTGCAAGGTGTGATGAGTAATTCTATTATTTCTTGTGTTGGGTGTTGTGTAAATACTTTCCATTCTAGGAAAGCACCTCTTTTCCTTTGCCTTTGAGTAGAGGTTCTTTTGGTCTCTTTAGCCTCCCTTTCTTAAGCTTAACATGGGTCTCTCCACATGGTGGCTTGCGACTGTTGTGGCACTCAACAAGTCTCACCATCCATACAGCCAAATACTTTCAGCCTAGTGCTGATGAAGGTCATGTAACCTAAACACGTGTCCACAAGGATGGTGTTTGGCAGTGTAAATGTAAAGCTAATCCTTGGCATTGCACACTCAGTAGCTTCCAAAGGACTTGGATGGTTCCAAGATGTAGAGACAAAGGCATGATTGAGTAAAGGAGTGATGGGTATTTCTCTTATTCCTTGTGTTGGGCGCTGTGTAAATACTTTCTGTTCTAGAATAGCACCTCTTTTCCTTTTCTTTTCTGTAAACTTTTGGAAAGCTCTCAGACTGACCAGGTTTTCATGTAGGTCTCTTGTTTACCCATGTTGTCAGAGGAACAATCCCAGCAACCTTCGGATGCGCTACACCTCCTGATCCCATTACATCATAGGAGTCTCCCCTTGAGCACCAATAACGGAAGTAAGAACATGTCTCAACAGTCCTTTTTATTCTGTAATGAATACTTTTAACAATTAAATATCTGTATTATATATATTATATTAATATATATATATATATATATATATATATATATATATATATATTATATTCTTCAGAGCATATGTCTATTACACATGATGACCTGTAACATCTTAGGCTTTTCATGTGAAGGTTCGTCAATGTAAATAACTTAACATGTCCATTGTGATGTCTACAGCAAATGCATTGATTTTTATTCCTTGCGCTTCTTTATCTTAATGCCTTCCAGGAAAAGCGACAGAACAAGATGCAGTGCTGGCCTTCACTTCACTGCCGAACCAGCCCTTAAAATACTACGAAATACTTGTAAATTATGCAACACTTTGAAAGCATGAGACACACCAGATGAACAAGCTTTCCTTCTCTAGTGAAACCTCTGGTTTCTGAATGATGTAAACAGTTGAAATCAGCAAGGAGAGTCATTTGCCAAGGCCAGACTGGAACCTTGTGACCTGAGATGTCTTTTTGTTGCATTAGATGATAGCACTGGGAGCTTGGCACTGCTATATATCACGGTCCCCCATGTGTAGAACCTCAGTGAAACATATAAGCCATAAAAAGAGCTAGATTATGATTTATTTGAAATGATTGTTTTATACTTCTGGGAGGAAAGGTCATTTATCATTGTTTTGCTATTTTAACCACTTTTGGGGTGGAATTAAAAGTCCAGCTTTACTTTTACAATAAATTGATATTTGGGGGGAGAGAAATAGCACCTGAAAAATAAAGACATTCATCACTGTCATATTCGCCATATTGGCGTCATATGCCTGTACAAATCATAGAATATTGCACAGATCACATGAATGGCTATTATTTGGTTTCCGTAGTTCTTATGATATCAACTGGTGGCTAATGATTCATGTTTAAAACATGCTTATTTTTTTTTTTTTTTATAATTCTTTATTTATTAAATTTTTCAATGAACAAAAGAGTACCTCCTTTAACATAGGTCTGATCAACAATTAGTAAAGCATAGTACATGTCATTCGTCTCCATAACAATAATGCAATAAAGTGAAGAAAAAAGAAGATCAGTCTCGTCATTGTTTTTTGTCTCATGGAAGGATTAAATATGAGCGGCATATACACTCAAACCACATCTTGTGTTAAAGCTATGTGAGCAAACAGCAAGGAAACAGCAGACTCTAAGAGAGGACTCATATAAACAAACACAAGAACAGGGGAAGAGGGGGGAGGGAAAAGGGGGGCAGGGAAAGGGCCAGGGCAATGATGGCACTGACGTGGGAGCGGGGTCATGTCATTTTCAACAGATCTTTGCCCTCTGGGGACTCAGTGAAGGCCATCCACTCGTACCAAGTAGACATAAATTTCTCATATGTACCCTCTCTCGAGGACGCCACGTTTTCATATCGCATTATGTCATTGACTCTCTGGCACCAGCCTGCAATGGAGGGGGGCTCCTCTTTTTTCCACATCTGGGGGATGCCCGCTTTGGCTGCGTTAAGCAGATGGCGGACCACTGACTTGCGATATCGCTTCATGGGCATTTCTGACATGTGGAGGAGACAGAGAGCAGGATCGTCCGGGACTGGGGTCCCCGATACCTTCTCCGTAACCTGCCGTACCGAGTCCCAATAGCCTTTCAGTTTACTACACGACCAGAAGATATGCAGCAGGTCTCCCCCTTCCCCGCCGCATCTCCAACAGTTTGGAGGGACAGCTGGGAACCACCTGTGCAGCTCTGTAGGAACCCTATACCATCTCGAAAGCAGTTTGTACCCGCACTCTTGGTAGCGGGTACAGATCGAGGTCTTGTGCTGCAGCTCCATCACCATGCGGCGTTGTTTGGGGGACCATGACGTGCCCAGGTCTCTTTCCCATTTGTCTAGGAATGGAGGGTCGTCTGCGTCAGGGGGATCAATCAGTAGTCTGTATATCCTTGAAAGTGTATGCCTCTCCGTCTCCGCACTCTGGCACAGCTCCTCAAAGATGGTAAACTCAGGTCTACCCGCACTGTACTCCTGCAGGGAAGTCAAAAAGTGCCTGAGTTGCATACACTGCCAGGGTGACCAGTTAGGGATCCCCAGCCTTTCCGCCATATCGTTGGGGTTCATCCAGTCCCCTCCCTTGCGGAAGTGCCCGACCCTGTATACTTTGGAGCCGATCCAGGTCTTTATTTTATGCCCCTCGCACCCTGGGGTAAAGCGTGGGTTGCCCAGGACCGGATACATTGGGGAGGGAGAGGGGGATATCCCCTGGCGTTGAAACACAGTCTTGCATACCCCAAGTGTGGGACCTATGGTAGGGTGCTGTCTACCCACCCAGTCACCCCCCTCCGCTAGCCATGGTGTCCCCTGGATCGGCACCTCTAAGAAACTCTGTTCAAGACCCACCCACTGCTTATGTTGCCCATGGATACACCAGTCAACCACCCTGCAAAGGTGAGCTGCCGACTGATACATCATAGGGTCTGGTAAACCCACTCCTCCCCGCTCCTTCGTCCTAGTTAAGATCCCTCTCCCTAGTCTCGGTTTCTTCCCCGCTCAGATAAAGTTGGTAAAGATCGAGCGGACTCTTTGAAAGTAGGAGCGTGGTATAGCCACCGGGAGGGCTTGCAAGAGATAGAGAAGTCGGGGAAGTAGGGTCATCTTGACAGCATTGCACCTCCCGAACCACGAGAGCTTCCCCTCACTCCACCTGGCTGTTTCTGTCTCGAAGCCTCGCAGCAGTGGGGGAAAGTTGAGCGCATATATCCTGGAGAGGTCTCCACTGATATTCGTTCCCAAATATTTAACGCTCTCTTTGGCCCAGCGGAATGGGAAGGCATTTTTGATCGTCTCAAATCTACGTGTAGGGATATTAATGTTGAGAGCCTCCGACTTCTGCAAAATAATCTTATAGCCCGAAAGAACCCCATATGCCCTAAGTTCCTGCATGAGATTAGGCAGCGTAATCTCGGGGCCTGTCAAAAAAAAGATCAAATCATCAGCATATGCCGCTACCTTGTAATGCCCCGAGGTGCTTCCCAGCCCCTTAACATCCGGATTGCCGCGTACCCTACACAGAAAGGGCTCCAGAGCCAGTATAAAGATCAACGGCGACAGCCCTGCCTTGTCCCATTTGAGATTCCAAAGGAACCTGACGTGAAACCGTTTACTCTCACCGACGCCGAGGGGAAGCTGTATAGACTCTCAATCCAGCGCAGCATGTTTGGGCCTAGGCCAACATGTCTAAGCACCGACCTCATGAAGTCCCAGTTCACTCTGTCAAATGCTTTCTCGGCGTCGGTGGAGAGCAACAGGGTGGGCACGCGCTGCCTCTGTGCCAAATGAATCAGGTTCAAGACCTTGGTGGTATTATCTCTGGCCTCTCTGAGAGGCATGAAGCCCACCTGATCTGGGGATATCACTGTGTGCAGGTGTGGAGCAATCCGCGATGCCAGAATCTTTGCGAAAAGTTTAACATCTGTGTTAAGTAACGAGATCGGCCTGTAACTTGCACATAGAGTGGGGTCCTTCCCCTCTTTCGGGATCACTGCTATGTGTGCCCGCAATGTATCATTTGGGAGGGGAGCTCCCTCCAGGATGGAGTTCATCATAGAGAGGAGCCTAGGGGCCAGGATGGGAAACAACTTTTTGTAGTATTGGATATGCAGGCCATCAGGCCCCGGCGCTTTTCCGGGAGCCGCCTCAGACACGGCGGTCTGCAACTCCAACATTGAAATTGGACCTTCCATTTCCGAGACAGCCTCCCCTGGGAATCTGGGCATGCCCGAGCTCGCGATATATTGATCGCATTTCTGACCCAGGTCACTTTCCTGGGAACGTGGCAAGTTGTAGAGATCCCCATAGAACTTGCGAAATGCGTCCGCGATTTCCTCAACGCGATGCACCATCTTCCCCCGGGAGTCTGCCACTCTGGGCACGAAGGTTCTCGCCCTCTCCATCCTCAAGGCCCTAGCCAGCATCCTTCCACACTTATCTCCTGACTCGTAGAAAGCCTGCCGGCATCTTGCCGCCTGCGCCTTCAACTTGTCACAACAAACTGATTTTAACTTTTCTCGCAGCTCCGTAAGCGTCGGCAGAAGTGCAACCGATAGTGACTTCTTATGTGACGCTTCCAGTCTCCCTATCTCTTTAAGGAGCTTCAGCATGCATTCCATTTTCTCCTTTTTAACCCGTGCCCCCTGACTGATCAAAGAACCCCTAATGACGCACTTGTGAGCCTCCCAGACCGTCCCAGGGGAAATCTCCGGGCCAGAATTTGTCTCAAAATAGTGTTTAAGGTCTCTTTGCACTACTTCCAATACAGTCTGGTTCTCTAGAAGTGAACCATTCAGTTTCCAAGACCAGGATTTGGGCACAGGGGAGGGGTCCTCAATCGTGATGGAGATAGGTGCGTGGTCAGATAGTGTGATGTGACCAATAGTGGTGTTAATCACTCTCGCCAGTTGGGAGTGTGGTATTAGGAACATGTCAATCCTGGAATAGGAAGAGTGTGGGTGCGAGAAAAAGGTGTAGTCCCTCGTGCTCGGGTGCTGGATTCTCCAGGGGTCCACTAGTTGAAATAAGGTTAGAGTTTTCTTCAGGTGTTTTAATTTGGCATAGGCAGAGTGGGGTCCTCCCTTGGAGGTGTCTAATAGTGGATCTAGGGCTACATTAAGATCCCCACCCAAAATCAATTCCCCGGCCCGAAAATCTTCCAGGGCCTCCAGGACACCTGCTATAAAGGGGATTTGGCTCGTGTTTGGTGCATAGATATTAACCAGGGTATACATTCTAGCTTTGATTTTCCCTTTCACCATCAGCCATCTACCCTCTTCATCTGCCCTGTAATCTACGAGTTCCCATGCTAATGTTTTTGAAATCACTATGCTAACCCCACGGGACCTAGAATCGGGCGAATAGCTATGATATGCCCTAGGGAAAAATCTATCTCCCAGGGTAGGCGGGTTGGAGGCCCTGAAGTGCGTCTCCTGTAAGAACCCTATCTGAGCCTTAAGGCCTTTCAAGTTTCTCAGAACCAGCGACCTCTTCTCAGGGGTATTCATGCCTTTTGTATTAAGGGAAACAATTGTGATTCCTGCCATGGCCGATTTTTCTCCAGAACGCCCTACAGTGACCGCTTCGTAGGTTAGTGGTATCCTATGCCCGTAGGGGTCTAGCTTTACCCTTGGGAATTAGGGGGAAGGGAATGCGGGGGGGGGGGGGGGAGGTATAGACAACAATAAACACTAAATACAAAAAAAGGAAAACCCTATTACAATCAATATAGATAATCTCTAACAATCCTATACGGAAAAAAAACAAGACTCTTCAGGTCCTAAGGAACCTCGAGTCGGCCCTATTGGGGGGAAGAGTGCCCGTCGACACGGAGAAGCGACTGGTACCTCCCTCCCCCGCACCAGGCCCTATGATTAGGCTAGATTGCCTAGACAACCAGCCCCGCCGTTGAATAGCAGCAAATCCAGTTTGCGTAGGCAATGCAGCCAGGAACATCAAAAAGATAACAGTAACATTTGGTCGCAACAAATAAGCAAGTGTCACTCTTCAAATAGAGCCCCCCAACTCGCGGGAGGGGCACCCCCGGCAGTCGACGGATTAGGCGTAGGCGTCACATAGCTCGCTCAGCGCCCCTGCAGGCCCGTCAGCAAGCATATAAGAAGGGTGCCAAGGGCGCTCCCCCCGGCGAGGAGGGCGGCAATAATGCAAGACAGTAAAGATGAGAGAATAAGAAAAGAGGGTCAATACTCAAGTTTCTACGTCATACGGCCTGCCTTGTCGCCGGCCACGACGCTGTCTTCCGCGACCTCTCGAGCCGATAGGAGCCCTTCGTGTAGCATTCTGGGGCAGTGGTGCAGGCGCCAGTTTCGCCGCCAACCAGTCTGGCACCTCCACCGGCTCGCAGCCCAGGAAGGAGAACAAATCAGGGAGGTCTCTTGGTGTTCTGAGCAGGAAAGTGTCTCTTTCTTTCCGTATGACTAGATGGAAGGGATAGCCCCACCTGTAGGATGCCCCTCTGCTCGTGATGACTTCCAGTAGCGGTCTCAGTGTTCTTCTCATCAGGAGGGTTCTTCTTGACAAGTCTTGAAGAATCTGCACACTGGCCCCATCAAAGTCCACGCTGCCCTTATTCCAGGCCTTGCGAGTGATCTCTTCCTTTAGAGTGTACTTGTGGACTCTGCAAATCACATCTCGCGGCCTCAAGGGGTCTGTGCTGGGCGGACCCACAGCTCTGTGAACCCTGTCCAGTTCGATCGGGGTAGTCGGGGCCCTCTCCAGAACTGTATTGAGAATGACTGTCGTGATGTGAGTGAGGTCCTCCCCCATGGATGCCTCCGGGATGCCCCGAAGGTGCAGATTATTTCTGCGACTCCTGTTTTCAATGTCATCTATGTGGAGCATCTGAGCTTGTAGCAGCGTTTCTTGCATGTCACAACGTGCTTCAAGTTGTTGCAGACGACTCGACACCGAGGGTGTTTCCGCTTCAAGGCCAGCCACTCTGTCTTCAACTGCCCGTATATGATTCTTGACTTCGGCCAACTCGCGTCTGTGGGCCTCTTCATATTTCGCTATTAAGGCCTCAATGTCTGCTTTAGATGGGAGGCCCCGCAGCAGAGAGATAGTTTCCAAGTGGATATTCGTCTGTCGAGAGGGCGCCGGTATGTATGCAGTCGCTGAGCTTGGCATCCCCGAGGGCAGTTCCAGGGCCTGCACTCCAGTTAGTGGCACCCATGGGACCTGAGGGGCCGCCTCCTGCTCTGGAGAGAAGCATGGCCTCGTCGGCGACATCTCAGTCGGGCTTGGTCCATTCCCAGACCAAGAGATCTCTGGAGAAGGCAACAAGGGGGATGCCGGAGGGCTGGGGGATCTAATCCCCAGGGAGCTGACAATCACCCTCGGTTTCAGAGGGATTGGTTGGCAGGGTTTCGGCTGTCGCTGTGGGAGACCAGCAGGGGGGACCGCCTCACTCTTACGCTGGGCACCAGCAGGGCGGGCACTGCTCTGTCCTCCTTCCTGCCTGGGCAAGTATGCAAAGCGTTCCAGGCGTGGTTTTTGTGACCTCCCCGGAGAGGAATTGCGCTGGGGATTTCCACCAACTATGTCACCCTCTGTTTGTGGACTGGGGATCTCAGGCTGGGCATTTGGCAGGGTTTCTGCTGTGGGAGTGATCAGGGTGGGGGGAGAAGCTGCCCGCTGCCCCCCTGGTGGATCTTTGTTCCAGGGCCTGTCTGGGCACTGCTGTGGTGTGGGCTCGCAGCGTGGGGGGGCGCTGATGACCCCACTGCACCTGCACCCATGGATTCCCGTCTCCCTGACATGTGGTCTTTCATTCCCCTTGGTACTTCTGGTGGAGACAGTCCCAGCCACATGCCGATCCCGCCAGCCCCCTCCGCACGCTCACCTACAGCCGCCATCTTGAGTCCTCCAGGGCCGGTCACCGCTGCCGCAGACAAGTTTGAGGAGTATCTCCCGCAGTCTCTGCCAGGCGATCCGGACGCTCGGGTGTCGGATGGCGAGCCTGGCATCCGGCCGCCCCCAGACGAAGTGCCGGTCTGTGGTAGGCGCACAGCTCGTTGTCTTTTCTCCTCCTGCTCCTGGCCCGCCGTCATCATAGCACGTGGGCTGCCGACCGCAGCACACAGCACATTGCCGCCCCGCCGCGTCTCTTCCCCGGACACTGCAGCCTCGCCTCCGGTCTCTCGACGGTCCTGCTCCAACTGACCCGGAGCGATCACCTCCACCTCGGGCTCCCTCTCCTCTGCGGACGTCCCGTCCCGAGCCGCCATCTTTTCCTCCTGGGCCGCCAACGGTAAGTTCAGATGCTCGCCGATATAGCGATATCGGGAGCCTTGTCTGCCGCCCTTACCCTTCTTCAGGGTAGTCTTCTTCTTGCCCATAATCTCTGGGTCAATGAAAGTGATGGGATTGCTGCTATATAACTCCAAATTGGGCAAAGGTGCGGGAGCACAGGGAAATGCAGCCTCACACCACCATGGCTAGGACACGCCCCCCCAAAACATGCTTATTTTAACAAGTTTTCTTTAAGTTATTAACCCTTTCGCTGCCAGCCTACCTGCAGCATTTGCCACTCCCTGTTGCCAGACGATGTTTCACCATTTTGCGCTACACATATTCAACTGTCATTTTTGAAGGGATTTCCAGGGATTTCAATTTTTTTGGGTGAAATGTGTGAAAAAAAATAAAAAAAAAACATTTTTTTACAATTTGTAGAGTTTTTTTGTAATAAAAAATGTAAGTTTGTCAATAAAATCTTATTGCGTGAGAAACCCCAATTTCTCCCGGTTACAGCGATACCACATATGTATAGATAGACACCCTTTCCTGCCCAGAAGCCTTTTATAGCTGCTGGATGACAAATGGTTAATTAAAAAAAAAAATGACATAGGGTCCCCCTTCCCGGGGAGGGGGACCCCATTTTTTTTTGGATTTTGAAGGGTTAAAAACCCTTCAAAATCCAAAAAAAAAAATGACGTGGGGTCCCCCTTACCCAAAGTAACCAGCCCGGGACCAGCTATGGGGGCTTGTAGGCACAGAGTGGGGGGGCCAGCTTTGGTGGCCCCCCCACCCTGCAGCCTACGAGCCCACATAGCCTATGTGGGCCCGGGCTCTTCTGCCCCCCCCTGGCCTTTGGGGAGGCAGGTAATGGGGGTGCGGGGGTTAACGGCAAGCCACCCGCTAGGGCAGGTGACTTGCCACCCCCCCAGCCTTGTGAACTGGTATAAGGGGTCTCATGGACCCCTTACCAGCTCACAAAGAGTTAATGTGAAAAAAAAACACCACACAATAATAAAAAGTATTTTATTAGAAAAAAAAAAAATTTTTTTTTACTGTACTTACCTTCGATTGCAAGCTCTTGTCCCTCGCCGCTCAGCTGACAGATGCCGGTGATCGGCATCCAGAGAAGGAGAAGGCAGGAGATCAGAGGATCTCCTGCCACCTCCTTCCAGGGCACCGATCACCGGCATCTGAGAAGCTGAGAAGGCTGAAGCCTGAGATCGGGGCCGGGATGATGGGGGCGGGGCTTAGAGGCATGATGGCGGCCGCCATCGTGAAGAAGAGAGGAGAGAGCCTCCCAGGCTCTCTCCTGAAGATCGGTAAGTCCTGGGGGGGGATCGGAGGCCCCCCAGGTGAAGAGGAGGGACAGCGGGAACCAGCGCACACACAGGTAAGTGAATGTCATTTTTATTTTTTTTTTTTTTTACAGTTAGAAGCTGCTGCTGCAGAAGCGGGGGGGGGGGGCGGCCTATTCCGGGGGCTCTCCTGGAGCCATCCGACCCCCCACGGGGGATCGGATGGCACCAAATTAAAGAGGAGACCCGGCCGGATCCAACAAGGGGTCAGGTGAGTATTTGTTGTTTTTACTTTTTAAACTACAAGCGAGGAAAGTCAAGCACGTAACACCTACGGGCTTGGCACTTAAGGCCCAGCCAAGCCAGCACGTAGGTGTTACGTGCTTGGCAACAAAAGGGTTAAATGAAAGTGAAAAAAACAATATGTTCTTTTTCATACCAGAACACCCTTTGTTTATTCTCTATCTCTTCCCGCCTACTTTCTTTAGCCAAAGTACAATGAAAAAGAATGGACAAGGATGAAACCTTTTATTTAAACAATTCAATAGCCTGGACATAGAAAATTACCTAAAGGAAACCCCTGTTTTCATGCACCACCAAAAGTAATTCTTCTAGAAACATGTTACAACTAAGGCCCTTATTTAAGAAGGGATAGCATCAGGTAGCGCCTGGTTAATGAGAGGTAGCGACAGATAGCGACTGGTCAACGCTGGACACGGCACGCAATTACACATTTATCAAGCAGAATCTGTTTAGCGACTGGGATAGCGCCAGGTAGCGTCTGATTCATCATTTTCACAGCCTCAGAGAACAGCGCCAGCATTCAGCCTTGCACAGCACCAGGTATGACCTCTCGCTACCTGACACTCTCCCATATATTTCAATGGACGATCCTTTTCTTCTCTTTAAACTGTTTTTTTTTTTTCTAAAAAAATCACAAATAATTCTGTGACCTCTTCTGGCATTGAAATAGCAGTTTTTTCATAATTTTTTCTTTTTTTATATATTTCCTCAGAAATGACATTATAGGTCTGCCATTAAAGTGTTCATGTTACAATGTAATTCCATATGTTTTCGCTTTGTTACTAGTTGATAGATGCTTGAAAACAGACTTTAAACACACCGCCTCCAGTGCCAGAGATTTGTGAGGCTGTTTTTTTGCTGAATATGGTGAGTCGGTCGCTATGAGCAGTCGCTAACATGCACTCCCATACAGCGCTGTACTGGTCAAATAGCGACTCCTCACAATGTATTCAACATTATACTTTAATGAATGTATTCAACATTATTCAACTATAAAGTAGCGACCCACGGCCGAGCACTGCGACTACTAGCGGGCGCTCTGAAAATGCCTGCTACAGACGCTCATCTGTCGCTACCTGCCGCTAATGATGAATCAGCCTGTTAGTCCATAAAAACCAGTCTATACGAGAAAAAAAAATATTAAGGTATAAGAATTCCACCACAGTGCTTATCTCTCTTATAACAAGCATACATACCATCTATATTCAACCTCTGACACTTCCAGCAATTCAATGTCTTCAAGGGTAATTCCAGTGAATGATAATCCTGTGGAAAATTAAGGAACTTTGTTGTTAAAATTGTACTAAAAAAAAAAAAAACAATCACATCCAGGGAGCCTTATCTAAGAACTGTTAGTACCACACAGCACCACTTTTTTGGTCTCAATGGCACCTAGCATCCGATTTAGGAAATAAAAAAATGTGGCCGCCGGCTAGCATCTTATTTAAAGTGGACCAACACCCAGGATTTTCACTATCCTGGGTGTTGGTCCACTTCTGAGGGGCACCCCGATCGGGGGTGCCCCGCTGTGTGAAACCCCCCAGAAAGCCCCAAAAAACTTACCTCACCGCCGACAAGCGACGGACAAGCTGAGGCCGCTCCGCCTCTCGCGCGTCCCTCTTACAGGGAGCGCGCCCGTGCCAGCCATTTGTGAATGGCCAGTGCGGGCGCGCTCCCTGTAAGAGGGACGCGCGAGAGGCGGCGGCGGCGGCAGCCTCAGCTTGTCCGTCACCCTGCTAGAGGGACGCGCGGCGGCGGCCCGCGGCGGCGGCCCGCGCATGCGCCGTTGGTATGGGAGAAGGTAAGGTTTGTGGGCATCCGGGGGACTTTCACACAGCGGGGCATCACGATTTCGGATGCCCCGCGGGGAGGGAGCTGATTGGCCCGACCATCTTATAGATTCCCGGGCAGATCAGCCATGGGTGTTGGTCCACTTTAACACTAGCGCCGGAAAAGGTTGCAGCATCAGGTTCAAGCAGCGCCAGATGAAACCTGGCACTGTAAGTCAATATCTCATAGGGCAGAACTAGAGTACTAAAGTGTTTAATGCTTTTGATTAATATTATACACATATATTAGAACTTGCACTGGGGCATGGCAATGATTCGAAACGCAGGACCTAGATGTCACAAAATGTATTTTGGGGTGTTATTAAAATAGATTTTAATGGCTTCTTTTGCTTAACAATGTGTAATTTCGAATACAACAACTAAAACGCAGCCTAAACGCACTGTAAAGTTTGTCCCTTTTGTCCTCAGCAGTGATTTCTTGTAACTGTAATGATGAACTGCTGACCAGCGCTGGAAAAATACAGCACCAAAGATTTCAAGGTGGAAAAAAATCAGCCATAAATATGTTGTTCAGCACCGGATAAAACGGTGGTCCAAAGTGGCGCTCACTGGCCGGGGGATAATCAGCAGCCGGGTCCAACAGATGCTGACATAGGCCAGTCAATACCTAAGCAACAATCTAAGCTAATAAGTTAGCGATCTGCACAGCAACTACTACCGCCGAAGTAGTCCATAGCGTTAGATGCTCTGTAACTGGTGCTATGGCCACAAAAAAGATGCTACATGGTGCCCCTTCATTAATAAGGCCCTTAGTCTCAACAACTTATGTATTATCCCTCCCCAGTATTTCGGCCGCACATCCAAGAATGCAGATAAAGTTGTATTGTACTTAATAAACCATGCTGTAAAATTGCCTCCCATCAAGGCATTTAATCCAAAATTTACTTTTACTAGGCTGGGTAAGCAGTCTCACATGACAACTGCTACTACTAATATTGAACATAATATAATAAAACAATCCAACCAAGGAACCAAGCAAAATGTTGTTTTCGCTTTATCTGCTTATCACTGCATCATCTTGTAAGTAGGTTTCAACAACAAAAATGAGAAATAGTCCTCATATCCCTCATGTTTACCTCTGAAGCTAAAGATTATTGATGAAAGTCATGCCTTTGCACTTGAAATAAGCCCCCAAATTCCCCACCAGATAGCTGCATTACACCATCTGGAGATATAATGGGAAGAGCTAAGCAATTTGTCAATGCTTTAATAGAGTTCTTCCAGTTCAAACATCGCCAGCTAACCAAAGGTGATCCCAGCTTGTAGGTCTTCAATACCTGAGCTTTAGAAAGGTAATTACAAAAGCTTCGACATGGGGACAAGGTGAACAGAAATCGAATGTTAAAATGTTCTGGTTGTTATGACATTTGTAATGTAGTAAAAATAAAAAGCAACATTAATCAAACCATAGCATATAAATATCAATAAATAATTGGCCTTAAAGTAGACCTTTCACCAGGATTTTCACTATCCTGATGATTGGTCCTTGTCCCAATTAGGGATGCCCGCTACTTGAAACCCCAGATCGCCAATTCAACTCACCATTCTGTGGTATGAAAACAACAGCTCCAAAGCATATATAAAAGTCCAGGTCACTGTATAAGCACAGGATGAGGGCTAGGCAGCTCCAAGACAGGAAAATAGTGAAGGGTTCCCAGCTTTCCATGAACTGTTTAAACATAAGGGTCGATTCAAAGAAACATGTAACAGCTTGGATTTTGGTGCCGATCATCCTATTTTTCCCGTCCGCTCGTGCGTTCGTATGAACTTGCGAGTGATTCTATAAGCAAATACGTTTCTATCCTAAAATTTACGTCCGTTCGTATGGCAGTTCGGGAATCAGACCTATGTCAGTTTCCATCCTGAATTTTCCGTTTCATTTCTCAGGTTGCAACATTGGTTTTGCCCTTTTTCCTTTTTTGTCTGGACGTAAATCCTTCTGATCTTGCGGCTGCGCACTACAAACTTACCTCATTAAAGTGCATTCTAAATATTTGGTCTTATTTTTCTTTATTTCATTCATTTTGTAGTAACCAACCATTAATGAATGCATTTGCATAAGTAAATCTTACTTTGTTTAATTTTTAGTTAACTTGCATTTTTTACTTGTGGATGTAATTTTAATGTTTTGGCTTCAAATGGTACAACTTTAAATTTAAGGCATACGTGAATCAGGTATGCATTGCCATACAATTTATGGCCTCAGCCATGCTGATACATGCAGTTCATTGGAGCTCAAGACGCGCAGACTCCTCCACATAGCCAAAAAACCTGTTCAAGAACAGCAATCCGACTGCTAAAAGGTGTCGGCAGTGGCTTTCTTTTAAAACGTATTTAGAGGTTTGAAAACTGTTCTCTGAATCACACCTAAACACATTCGATTATCCTAAGTTTTACGTTTTGATCCTAAGTTTTAGGATTTGATCCTAAGTTTTACGTTTTGATCCTAAAATTTAGGAACGAACTTGCGATGATCGTAAGAGCATATACGCATTCGTACGTAGGCTCGTGCGAGTCGGAAATGGCCAAAAAAACAGGAAAAAATGACTAACACCCACCCAAACTTACGATTCTCGATCCGAAATCAATTAACTTTTGCTCTTTGAATCGAGGGGATAGTGTTTAATATGGTCCATTAAAAAACATAATACAGGGGGTGACATACTAACTCCAGGTGACAAAAAGAACGCATTTCGGGGTGATACCCCTTAGTCCTACCTGGTATGTCACCACCTGTGTTATGTTTTTTTAATGCACAATATTAAATGCTATGTTTTAGCAGTTCATGGAGAGCTGGGAACCCTTCACCCTTCTGCAGCACCCAAGGTGCATGTGCGGGCTCTTGTCCAGCCAGCGCTTTAAGCCATGAATACTAATGCATGGCATAAAGCCATAAATCCAGGGGGCTTGCAACAAAATATGGATAGTAGTCTAGTGCTGCAGCAGGAGAGTTTATTTGTGGTCAGAGATAAGGTCAACATTAATTGGTGTCAGAGATGAGACTTACTGTATGTTAACTAAAATGTGTTGAAAGCTGGAGGAACTTTCATTGAGGCTAAGGTAAATTCTTGACTGGAGTTCTACGTTGAATTAATATATATGTTTTAGTGTGCCTCTCATTTTTTATCCTCATGTTTTTGGTAGTTTTCAATTACTTTAACCTAGGTAGCACCATACCATGGCATACCTGACAGTCTGCAGGTCCTTAAATTGTGGCTGCAGCTTTATTATACCTCATTCTCATTCTGCTTTTGTTAATTCATCTTTAACTACCCTGTTTCCCCGAAAATAAGACACTGTCTTAGATTAATTTTTCCCCAGAAATATGGCACAGCGTGCGTCTCCTCCACCTCCCTGGAGCTCCCCCCTTACGTGCCCCGTCATTACGCCCCCTAGTGGTTACAATACAATTTTCGGAGGATGTCTTATTTTCGTGGAAACAGGGTAATATCCATCAACTTTTAGTGTGTCAGCAACCTCAGACATTAATCCTAATCCCACTATTTCATTGGGGCTACTGAAGTTTTTATCTGCATGTCTTGGCCACTAGCATCACTATGAGGCTGATTTAAGACTAGCGCCACATATTGCCATTTGAGCGTTTATATAGCGGTGCTTAGAGCGTCCGCTAGTGGATGCTGCAAGCGGGTGTCTGGCGCTATAAACTAGTGATACCAAGCAAATATAAAAAGAAGGGGAGATCCACTCTATTACATGCATGTGCACTGCCAGAAGTCCTGGCGTCTAGCTAACCAAATTAAATCACTAATACCACACATAAACACGATTAACGCTGGACTGGCACTAATGCTCCACAAATTAAAGCCGATATAACACTATTTTATTACATGGGTATCAAAAGTTATTCTGGCACTTACAGATAGATATATGAATTACACTATGAACACATAAAATACTTATATAGTGAACTAAAAAACGGGGGCCCCCCTCATGCAGCCTCACACAGCCACACTAGCATCCCAATCACTCCCCGCCACACTCAGCAGCTATTGTGAAGCTGGATAGACTCCCAGTTGGCCATCTCAGAGAGAGGATGGTGCACCAAAATGGATCCCAGCACTTGCGCAGCAGCAAAATTGTAGAGGAATCCCAAGTCAGGGTTAACTATTTGATGTCATATTCCTTGTATCATGTATTAGCGCTATAAACTAGTGTAGCGGCTGGGCAAGTGACGCTGTAGTATCCTGTCCAGCATTGATAAATGTGATGTCTGGAGGGCGCTGTAGAAGCGCTCTCCCTGATTCACTGCATATGTAGTGCCCCGAGGAAAAGCCGCCCAGAGCAATGCCACATATAACAACAGGACAACGCTGCAGCCAATGATAAGTAGCGCCAGTTAAGTGCATCCGGCACTCGGCGCTGAAGCCCATACTTAATAAAATCAAACAGCCCTTGTGCTCTAAAACTGGGCGCTCTAGTGTGGAGCGCTGGACGCTATATGAAAAGAGTCTGTTTCTCAACACATAAACACCAGCACCAGAGCAAAACACATGGAATGACATTGTTTTAACACTGTATTAATGACACTGCAATGGCCGACCTGCACATACATTTCTGCATAAAAAAAATCAAAATATAACAATATAAGTGTTTGGTTGCTGGGCAGGAGAGGTGACACACTAATTTGATCCTAAACTGTGCCCGGCGCTCACCTGATGCTATGCGGTACTACGTGGCGTTAGCATTTCTTAAAGAACCCTCTTAGATTTCTGCCCCAAGGCGAATTTTAAGTCATTCACTTGTTCTCTGCCTAGACTCCCTCGCAGACATTAAAATAAAAAAAACAATCTTATGAATGCACAGATCAGAAACCTGTTCACTGGATTAATTTATTTCAAGATGTGAACTTACATGTAAACTTACTCTGTCACTTCATCCCTAATTTGCTTCAACCACTTTCACTCTGGTCCTTTGAAATGCCTGCCGTGGTTTTGTCTGATGGCTCTAGGATGTACATATAGCAGAAGATGTGCCTGCATGTGGCCAGTGATTCTCTTCCTTGATTGACTCCCTGGGGTCCTTAAGCAACCGAACTGGCTGCCGGAGATTTGCTCTGTAAGTCAAGCCAGTGTCAAGAGTTCAGGATTTGCTTCTATGTGTGCTCATTGCTTTTAGATATACAGTATCATTACTGATGTTGTCTGACCTTTCTCTTGTGAAATCTGACTGCCTGGAATGACGTTATTTAAACCTCAAAATGGATTTCATGTTTCGAATGGTTACAACCTTTTTTTTTTTTTTTTTTACTATGCCGATGGGTTACTTTATTTTTACATTTTCTGGCATGGGGGTACAAAATTTTGCTGGCCTTTGGCTAGCGGTTATTTTCTTCTGCATCATTTTCTGGTCCTTTAATGCTCCCCTCCTGATACATTAATCATTCTCATCTGCCTCAGATATTGGGCCAATCAAAGTTTGAAAAAATAATTCAGAATGTTTTCTACCTTCAATTCCATTGAAAAACAAAACCATTTAAAGAGGAAAATATATAACCTACCTGGGATTCTGATCCCCCAAAACCCCACCTACTGTATAGCATCAATATTTCCCCCCCTTCAGTAAAATAAAACAGGAAATAAACTGGTCACACTTGTCTCTCTTTTACTTGGGAAGAGCTTACCGCTTAATATAGTGGTTACACCCCAAATTCTTAATCACATGCAGAGCCTCCCCATCTTGCTTTATAGCAAATGGCGGGATTAATTTTCCTGACTTTACAATATAGTGACCCTACTTTGTTCCATTAAAGATACATGACACTTCTAGATTTACTAATAGCCTCTTAGATTAAAACTTTATCCCCCACAACAAAATTCTTCTGTTCTTGCACAAAAAATACCTTTCCTGTTAAAGTGCTACTGCAGACAAAAGTAATTATTACACCATTGAGTCAAACTACATTTGGCACTGTCCTAAACAGTTTTCCATTTTTGTTTTTGTAGAAGAAATGGCTGAGATATCAGGGTTTACATTTTCACCTCATAATTTAATCTTCAGCAAAAAGTGGGCGGGGCCCTTAGATCTGTGATGCTGCATAATAATCAGCATAATGGGTGGGCTCTGCTCTGATAGCAATGTGATGAATCGAGAAGGAGGAGGGAGGGACGGGAGGAGGGAGGGACCAGCAATCCTGTCCCACTCTGCTGAGCCGATTGGGGGACAGGATGAAAAAGAGCATGTCATTGTCTGAACCTGTAAACCTCGATATCCTGGCCATTTCTGCTTCAATTTATAAATGGAAAACAATTTAGGACAGTGCCAAATGTAGCCCGGCACAATGGTGTAACGATTACCTTTACCTGCAATATCTCTTTAAGTGGAGGATAATCTATTGCTATTGGTGATGTGGAACATTTGGCACAAACTTTGCAAAAGGTTATCTTCCGTCTTTCTCCATATAGGTGACAACATAGAGGCAGTAGCTGGGGTGGGGGCTCTGAAATGGGAGGATGGTTGGGGTCAATTGGAGCATTGATGGACCAGGTTTCTCACACCCCCCTTTCTTGGGAGCAAGCCATGTCCAGATTTCCACATATTATGAACCAAATAGTGGCATTTATCATTCTCTGGACAAATTATTTTCAACTTAGACTTTTGGTTGAAGACTGGGAAATCCCCTTGATTCACTGCTGAGGGATGGTTTATCATTGTTTAATCCAACAGCAAAATGTTACCTCTATCTGAAAGATTCCATTGATTATACCACTATATATACAGGGATGGGATTGGCTAGATGGCCCTCTCGCTACCCCTCCCGCTCTACTGAGCTCTATCTCAAACCTGGAAAACTATATCTGCTTCCTCCTATAGGAAAATGTTCCTTAGAATAGATAATGCCACCTATGTCTCCCCACATAGGGTGCTCCAAATGGGCCTTTCAGAATCGGACACTTGCCCTGAATCCCAAACAACCTCCACAGATTTATATTACATGTTATGGGATTGTTCGGCAGTCAAACAATTCTGGACTCAGGTGCTTACATTTAGCCTAAAATACCTTATTAATTATCCTCTGGATACCTCAGAATGGGCAATTTGTCCGTTTGGCCCCTGAAGATTTCCAGGGTATCAAGGAGCAGGAGGCAACTAGGCACTGTATTCTCAGTAGTGGGAAAGCAAACTATCCTGCAGGAACTATCACTGTGGAACCTCCCTCCTTGTCCCTTTTTTGAGCAAGTTAAGGTATCTATTTATAATAGAGTGGGCAGCCGCTACCCTGGATAGGGAAAAAAGGGTTAAACAATTTTCCCCCAGAATATTAGGTCCACATTGATCAAGGGCTTTGGTCAAACCTCATGGTACTTACCATAAGACGCACCTAAGGTTTGGAGGAGGAAAATAGGAAAAAAAAAAATTCTAAACCAAATAGTGTGCTAAAAGATCCTTTCATAATCACCCCATAACAGGCAGCATGCAAATTCCCCTCCCAATCACCACATTACAGATAGTGTGCAGAATTCCCCCCCAATCACCCCATTACAGACAGTGTGTGGAATTTCCTCCCCCCTGTGACCCCATTAAAGACAGTGTGCAGAATCCTCCCCAATCACCCCATTACAGACAGTGCAGAGAAAAGCATTCTCCAAGTCTCTTCATTTGTCCATTCCGACTTAAAAAAATAGGAAAATAATTAAGTGGGCATATAGTCCCCCTAAGTGTAGCCAAACACAGATTGTTCCCTATTAATAAAAAATAATTACATTTATTTAAATAATTAATTCACTATCATCAGTGTTACAACCGGATGAAACCAATGAAGCGTGGACCCACTGGAACTGCGGAACTGTTGGTGAGTACCGCGTCAGGGAAGCGGGGTCTAAGGAGCCACCGGTTTTCACCAGAGCCCGCCACGAAGCAGGTTGGTCTTGTGCGGCTGATGACTCCCAGGTCGCTACCCCCCAACGGCGGCACAGTTCCACAATTTGCCGAGGTATTGTACAGCAGAGATAAACGATGGTCACGGTGAGTAGCCAGATTCAGAGCAGGCAGCGAGGGTTCAGCAGCGAGTAGACAAGCCGTGGTCGGGACAGGCAGCGGAGGTTCACAGACGAAGAGACAGACCGAGGTCGGGACAGGCAGCGGAGGTTCGTGGTCAAAAAGGTAAGCCGAGGTCATACACGAAAAAGCCACAGAATTAACTACAGATGATCACGGAAACACACCGATAATCCGGCAAAGGGAAGAAGGGCTGGCCAGAATAAAAAGGAAGTGATATTACCGGATTGGACGGCCGGACACCAATTAGAGATGCACTGGCCCTTTAAATTCCTAGTGGCCGGGGACGTGCGCGCAGGAGAGGCAAGGAGGAAGAAGGAAGTGAGGGAGCCGGCCGCAGGCCCCGGCAGCCACGCCGGACGGAGGGCAGGACACCAGGTAAGAGAGGGGCGCTGCCAGGAAGGGACATAGCGCTCGGGCTAGGGGAGACCCGGCGGGGAAAGCCGCGGGGAGGAAGCGCGGCTCTCGCCCCGGGAGAGGGACGGCAGGAGGCGCCATGAGGCGTCTCCGCAGCGCTAGCCCTAACAGTACCCCCCCCTTTGGTCTCCCCCTCTTCTTAGGACCAAGGAAGTCCGAAATAAGGGTCCGATCAAGGATGTTTTCTTCCGGTTCCCAGGATCTCTCCTCAGGGCCGTAGCCCTCCCAATCCACCAAGAAATAGCGTCTTCCTCTGGAGATCTTCGAAGCAAGTATCTCTTTGACCGTAAAGGTATCTTCAGTACCTGCGACTGGCTTAGGCTCCAATAATTTGGGGGAGAAACGATTAACAGTCACCGGTTTGAGCAGAGAGACATGGAAGGAATTGGTTATGCGGAGAGAGGGTGGCAGATGCAGCTTGTAACAGGCAGGGTTGATACGTTGTTGGATCTTAAAAGGTCCCAAGAAGCGAGGACCAAGTTTGTAACTGGGGATTTTAAAACAAATATACTTGGCCGAAAGCCATACCCTATCCCCCGGAGAGTATAAAGGAGGAGTCCTTCTCTTCTTATCAGCCTGGATTTTCATACGAGACACGGCTTGTTCCAGTGAATGCTGTGTTTCACGCCAGATGGAAGAAAACTGGTGCGAAAGGTCATCGACCGCAGGTACCGAGGAGGGCGTTAGTAAAGGCAGAGGAGGAAGGAGATGACGACCATAGACTATAAAGAAAGGGGATTTTCCGGTGGATTCAGAGTCCTTAAAGTTGTAAGAAAACTCTGCCCAGGGCAGCAGGTCCACCCAGTCATCCTGGCGAGTGGAAACAAAATGGCGTAGATACAGCCCCAAAGTTTGATTTACCCTCTCCACTTGGCCATTGGATTGGGGATGATACGAGGAAGAAAAGTCCAATTTCACCTTTAATTGATTACAGAGAGCCCTCCAGAATTTCGATACGAATTGAACTCCCCTGTCGGAGACAATGTGGGTTGGGAGCCCATGTAGACGGAAGATGTGTTTAAGGAAATTCTTTGCCAATAGGGGAGCAGAAGGTAATCCAGGCAACGGAATGAAATGCGCCATCTTCGAAAATCGGTCCACCACTACCCAGATGACGGTATTGCCCTGTGAAGGCGGAAGATCAGTGATAAAATCCATGGCGATGTGAGACCAGGGGATGTCCGGAATGGGAAGTGGTTGGAGAAGACCTGCGGGACGTTGACGAGGGGTCTTGTTGCGCGCGCACGAGGTGCAGGCTTGTACGAATTCTGCTGCATCGTTTGCTAACGTGGGCCACCAGTAGTATCTGGAGATGATGGCGCAGGTCTTCTTGATTCCAGGGTGACCAGCAGTATGGGAGGCATGACCCCATCTTAGTATTGAAAGGCGACGAGAGACAGGTACGAAAGTCCTCCCCGGAGGACCAGATTCTAGAGCAGCGGGAGCAGAGTGAACCAGACGATCGGGTGGAATTATAAACTGCGGAGAAGAGACCTTATCCGAGACATCCGAGGAACGGGAGAGAGCGTCTGCCCTGATGTTTTTTGCAGCTGGACGGAAGTGGATCTGGAAATTAAAGCGTGCAAAGAAGAGTGACCAACGGGCCTGACGAGGGTTTAAGCGTTGTGCGGATTCCAGATAAGAGAGGTTCTTGTGGTCAGTAAAAATGGAAATTGGGAAGATAGACCCCTCGAGGAGATGTCTCCATTCTTCCAGCGCCAATTTAATGGCTAATAGCTCTCTATCTCCAATGGTGTAGTTCCTCTCGGCAGGAGAGAAGGTTTTAGAAAAGAATCCGCAAGTTCGTGCTTTGCCGGACGAGGATCGTTGCGTAAGTAATGCTCCAGCTCCGACGGAAGAGGCATCCACCTCAAGAGCGAAAGGACGAGACGGGTCAGGTCTGGAAAGTACCGGTGCCGAGGCGAAGGCCTTTTTTAATGCAAGAAAGGCTGCTTCAGCCTGCGGAGACCATGCCTTGGGATTGGCTCCTTTTTTGGTGAGGGCCACGATGGGGGCTACTGTCGTGGAAAAGTGTAAAATGAACTGGCGGTAATAGTTCGCGAACCCCAAGAATCGCTGAATCGCACGAAGACCGACTGGTCGAGGCCATTCAAGGACCGCCTTTAACTTGGCAGGATCCATCTGGAGACCTTGAGCAGAAACTATGTACCCCAAAAAAGGTAATGCGGTTTGATGAAAAAGGCATTTCTCGAGCTTAGCATAAAGATGGTGTTGCAGTAAACGAGACAAGACTTGTCTGACGTGCTGATGATGTTCTTCGATGGACGAGGAGAAGATGAGAATGTCGTCAAGATAGACCACAACACAGGTGTACAACAGGTCCCGAAAAATGTCGTTAACGAACTCCTGAAAAACTGCGGGGGCATTGCAGAGGCCGAAGGGCATAACGAGATACTCAAAATGACCGTCTCGCGTGTTGAAGGCCGTCTTCCATTCATCACCCTCTCGAATGCGGACTAAGTTATAGGCGCCTCTCAGATCCAATTTTGAAAAAATCTTAGCTCCACGAAGACGATCAAAAAGTTCGGAGATCAAGGGCAATGGGTAACGTTTTTTTACCGTAATTTTATTGAGGCCCCGGTAATCGATGCAGGGCCGAAGGGACCCGTCCTTTTTCTGTACAAAGAAGAACCCCGCTCCAGCTGGGGAAGAGGATTTCCTAATGAACCCCTTTTGTAAATTCTCCCGAATGTATTCCGACATTGCTTGGGTTTCAGGGACAGACAGCGGATAGATGCGTCCGCGAGGAGGAGTGGTGCCAGGTAGGAGATCAATCGGGCAATCGTAAGGGCGATGAGGCGGAAGTGCCTCAGCTTGCCTCTTGCTAAATACGACGGAAAAAGACCGATAAACTTCAGGTAGACCCGGTAATGGAGTCGTGGGAGCTGTAATTTGGACTGGCAAAGACGTAAGGCTTGATGTCCCCTGTGGACCAATCCAAGGTAGGGTTATGGTGCTGGAGCCAGGGAAGCCCCAAGAGAAGCGGCGAGGTACAGTGGGGTAATACGAAAAATTCCAGAAATTCCTGATGGAAGAGGCCGATCTTCAGAAGTAGAGGTTTGGTGCGGTAGCGCACCATGCAGTTCAATCTGTCCCCATTAACGGCCGCGACAAATAGGGGCTTGGCCAGACGGTAGACAGCTATATCATGCTTAGTGACCAAGGAGGCCTCGATGAAGTTGCCCGCCGAACCAGAGTCCAAGAAGGCCGGTAAGTTCAGGACGGAAGTGGAGCCCAAGTGAAGTTGTGCTGGCACAGTGAACCTAGGAGAGGAAGCACACACACCCAGAGACGCCTCTCCAAACGATTCTAGGTGCGCGGATTGGGCAATTTTTCAAAAAATGTTCTGGGCTGGCGCAGTATAGACAAAGTCTTTCGAGTCTTCGGCGCGACCTTTCCTGGGGAGTCAAGCGAGTATGGTCCACTTGCATGACTTCTTCAGACGGAGACGAAAGCGTAGACTGAGGGTTCTGAAACGTAGGGGCCAAACGGAATGCCCTCTTGGCACGCAGAGAATCTTGGCGGAATTCATCACGCCTCTCTGTAAAACGAATGTCTATACGGGTGGCAAGTTGGATTAGTTCAGAAAGAGAAGTAGGGAGATCCCGGGCAGCAAGAACATCCTTGACCCTACTAGAGAGACCCTTCTTAAAGCAGGCACAGAGAGCCTCATTGTTCCAAGCTAGCTCGGCTGCCAAAGTTCGGAAGCGAATGGCATATTCTCCCACCGACAGATCACCTTGTACCAGATTCAATAAGGCAGATTCGGCTGAAGACGCCCGGGCAGGTTCCTCAAAAACCTGGCGAAACTGATCCACAAAAGTTTGAACCATGAGGGTAACGGGGTCGTTGCGGTCCCACAATGGGGTAGCCCAGGCTAAGGCCTTCCCAGAGAGCAGGCTGATAATAAAGGCCACCCTGGAGCGCTCAGTAGGGAATTGGTCAGCCAATAGCTCCAGGTGCAGGGAACATTGGGCAAGAAACCCACGGCAAAGTCTTGCGTCTCCTTCAAATTTAGCTGGCAGGGAGAGACGAATCCTCGCGGAGGAAGCCACCGGAAGCTGTGGTGGAACAGCCGGAGCAGGCGGTGGCGTCTGCGGTTGCTGCATAGACAGAAGTTGCTGCATCATGGCCGTAAGTTGATTGATCTGCCGTGACTGCATGGCGACTAGTGCAGGTAGTTCAGAGACGTCTGGCAATGGCACCTCGGCGGGATCCATGGCCGGATTATACTGTTACAACCGGATGAAATCAATGAAGCGTGGACCCACTGGAACTGCGGAACTGTTGGTGAGTACCGCGTCAGGGAAGCGGGGTCTAAGGAGCCACCGGTTTTCACCAGAGCCCGCCGCGAAGCAGGTTGGTCTTGTGCGGCTGATGACTCCCAGGTCGCTACCCCCCAACGGCGGCACAGTTCCACAATTTGCCGAGGTATTGTACAGCAGAGATAAACGATGGTCACGGTGAGTAGCCAGATTCAGAGCAGGCAGCGAGGGTTCAGCAGCGAGTAGACAAGCCGTGGTCGGGACAGGCAGCGGAGGTTCACAGACGAAGAGACAGACCGAGGTCGGGACAGGCAGCGGAGGTTCGTGGTCAAAAAGGTAAGCCACAGAATTAACTACAGATGATCACGGAAACACACCGATAATCCGGCAAAGGGAAGAAGGGCTGGCCAGAATAAAAAGGAAGTGATATTACCGGATTGGACGGCCGGACACCAATTAGAGATGCACTGGCCCTTTAAATTCCACAGTATTGCGGCGCGCGCCCCCTAGTGGCCGGGGACGTGCGCGCAGGAGAGGCAAGGAGGAAGAAGGAAGTGAGGGAGCCGGCCGCAGGCCCCGGCAGCCACGCCGGACGGAGGACAGGACACCAGGTAAGAGAGGGGCGCTGCCAGGAAGGGACATAGCGCTCGGGCTAGGGGAGACCCGGCGGGGAAAGCCGCGGGGAGGAAGCGCGGCTCTCGCCCCGGGAGAGGGACGGCAGGAGGCGCCATGAGGCGTCTCCGCAGCGCTAGCCCTAACAATCAGTTTGAACTGATCGCACTCAAGCACATTTTTCTCCAGCAAAATGTATCAATATTGCAGCATGTATCCACTGATACAGTGTAACCAATCAGTGCTAATACTATTAAAAATTGTAAAGTATATACACATGTAACAAATAGTCTGTGCAGATAATAAACAAGGAGACTGCCTGAAAGATGTCTCTATAAAGTGCTAACATTATACCCAACAGACTTTGAGGATCATGTGACCCCTTGGCAGATTTACTCCTGACTAGATAAGTATCCACTTTAATGTCAGCATTTGAATTTTTCTCTTTTGCACATGCACTTTATTTGTGATCCTCAAAGTATGTTTTGTATAATGTTAGAGATACAGTAGTTAGGCTGGAGGCGGACGATTCGTAGAGGATGGGAACATACGGATGGGGAGGTGCATGCATGGTGGCGCCCCGAAACCAATTAAGCATTTAGGTGGCATGAGCAACAGGGATGGTTTGGTATGGACATTGTAAATTATTGTAATTATTTTAATTTCATTTTAAAGTGATAATTTCATTTAAATTCATTATGACAATATTTGATGCACAAAAGGTTTTTTTTTTTCAAAATGGTTGAAAATAAGACATGTGGCGCTTTCAATATCTTTGTCATGTAATACTCACACACGTTTCCCAGCATTTATTGATCTGTATGTACAGTAATCTTGCTGGCATCTGTCATTTAGACAGCTATTATCATGGCACTGATGCATGGACCCTTACATACTGTGATATGTGCTTCAATTAAGTATTTGAAATAAAAATACAAAAACTCCAAAAATGTGCAAACACCCTCTTATAATTTGGGATGTGGTTGTGTTCAGAATTAGCCACTAACATTTAAACACATATTAAATAGAAGTCAGTACACAGCTACCATCATTTAAGGGGATTTTGATGATGTCTGCTGGTCTGGTTGGATTTTCCTGACATTTTCCTTGGGTGCAGTTTACAGCAAAAGTCATGGTTCATAAACAACACATTCAAGGAATCTCTTGTTTAAAGGTATCAGTCAGGAGAAGGGTATGAAGAACTGCCAAAGCCATTAGATGGTATACAGTGCAGATAGTCATCAAAAAGTGGATACAATTTGGCACAACAGTGACACTACCAAGAACTGGATGGTCCTAAAGAAGGTGAATGTTAGCCTACCCACTTTTTTGGCCATTCACCAGTCACAACAGACACAGAGGGATGCAGGGGCAGGATGAGGCAGGATGGCACTTAGTGGGACATCCCAAATCTCTTATAAGTAGGGATGAGCAAACCCTCCAATGTTTGAGTTTGGACAAACCTTGATTAAAAGTTTGGGTTTGGGTTCAAGTTTGGGTAAAAACTTGCCTGAGCCCCGCAATGCACTTCCTGTCGATGGTTTTTCTTCCCCATGAGTGAGGACACTCCTAGTGCTAGCTGGCAGTGCTGGCACTAGGAGTGTCCTTACTCATGGGGGTCAGTAGCTATTTTTCTGTGGCTCTGGCTGGGCACCATTTCATAGGAAAACCACTACTACTGACAGGAAGGGGAGGGCGGGTCTCAGGTGAGTTTTACAATAGCTTCAGCTGCTGCATCCTTTAGGTGAAGCTGGTTGATAGGCTGCTCGGCAGCCCAACAACCAGCTTTTCCGTGTTGGAGCCGGACCCTGAACTCAAACACGGACTTCTGCCTGAACTTTGCAGTTCGGGTTCGCCCATCAATACTTATAAGTACTGGTTTTGGAGGGAATTCTATAAGCACAGAATTCCCTCCAAAACCAGCAGAAGAATAGGTCAGAGAATATACTGTGAATACGGAAAATATGCTTGATAAATAATTAAGCCATTTCAGCAAAAGATGGACGTTTGGGCAACGGGACAAAATGCGCCATTTTACTGAAACGATTGACTATGACCTAAATGACAGTATTACCTTGTGACTTGGGTAAATTAACAATACAATCGATAAAAACATGTGTTCATGGCTCTAGGGGCTTCCAAAGGAACACGTAACCCAGCTGGAGGCTTATAGGTTCTGTTAATTTGAGCACACACTGAATGTTTTTTACAAAGGCAGTGATATAGCATCTGAATGTAGGCCACCAGACATGACGCTTAGCAAGCCATAGTGTTTTTTTCCAGCTGCCAGAGTGAACCGATGTTTTAGCTTCATGAAACTCTTGGAGAAAATATTAGGATGTCATCTAAGTAAATCACCAAAAATCGACCCAAAAACTCACAAAACAAATCTTTAAAAAAGTCCTGAAAGACCACAGGAGCATTACATAATCCAAACTGCATCACCAGATATTCATAGTGCCTTTAACATTAGTTAACATTAAAGTTTTCCATTCATCAGTACAACGGATGCAAATGAGATCCTACACCCCCCTGAGACCCAGTTTCATGAAAATTTGGGCATCGATGACTTGGTTAAAGAGGTTTTCGATGAAAGACAAAGGGTATCTGTTCTTGACAGTTATTTTATTCAGACCTCAATATTCAATGCAAGGGCATGATCCTCCTTTTTTTGGACTAAGAAAAAAACTTACCCCTACAAACAAGGTAGATGGAAGGATAAAACCTTCTTCAAATTATTTGAAATATATTCTCTCATAGCTAACTCCTTAGACCATGGCAAGTTATAAATCTTGTGAGGAGGTAGCGAGTCAACGGATTTCTCCTAGTCGGAATCATGCTTAATCTTCAAGTAACTCATTCTCAATGCAGTGTAAAAGCAATGATCAAGACAATATGGACTCCATTTAGTTAAATGCCCGGTCTGCCAATCTATAGGGAATGTGAGTCTTTATTCAAGGAAAACCCAGAACTGGAGTGACAGGAATATCTAGAATGAGAAATTCCATAATTTCTGAATGGGAGGACCCCACAACAATCTGAGTCCTAAAGGAGACTACCCCACCAAGGATAGGTTTATTATTGACCGCCAAGACCTGAAGTGGGTTATTCAGGTACTAATTGAATACCTAGAACACTGAGATATACTGAGACACCAAAATCATTTATATATTGTGAATGGCCTACAACAAACTGAACTGACTGCACTATTTTGGCACTAGCACTATATATTGCAATTGCACCATTTTGATCTTAGACCAGGGATTAAAAAATCAAAAATGTATTAAACTGGTTTGTTTTTTAATTACAGAATATAGGCATCCCACCAGTTGTTTATGCTTAACATTTTGTGTTGTCCATTCGTCTTTGTTATTTGTTTATTTATTGGAATGGAATATTTGCACTAGTAAATTGATTTAATCTTTTTATTTATTGTGGCATTTTTATGTGAAGTGCTTCTGGACCTTATGGGGTTAAAATCTTACTTTATTCTGAAATAAAGCAAATGTTTTATGTTGCTAATTTTAAATTCACAGGGTACTACATGAAATTCTCTAATGTATAGTATAAAAGCTTAGATAAGTACCGAGGTGACAGACTGCACATTTTTTGTACATTTTGTACTGCTATGACTGTTAATATAAATAATTGGGATTATTGTCAGCTCACCACTTTTGCTGTCTATTCAACGTGTTTGTATTCTCTGTAGCCAGGTTAAGGATTGCTTTCTGCCTCTCATGTAACCTGAAATGAAACACTTTAAATAGACATTATTCAAATGAATTAGAAATCATTCAAATGATTTATTGATGCATGTTATACCTCAAAGAGGGACAAATGGGAACAACGAGGGATGAGGGACACGAACTCCTCCAAATCAGGGACACTTGGAAGGTATGATTAAGGTGACCATCTACAAGGTAATGTGTTATAGGTTTATATATAGATTTTATAGCAATTCATAAAATAATCAAGCTATACATTTACTAGTAATTTAGGGAGGTCTCACAGCATAACCCCTACCCAGTTTTCCCTCTATTCAATGAAACTATCCCTAAGAACCTTGGACACTCAGAGTCATCCAGATGATTTTGAGAGCTCTTTCAGTTGAAGTTTAAGAGACTTTATTACTCAATCTTTGTAATTTCAATTTTTTTTTTAAAGAAAATCTCCTTTTACCTGCGAGGAAGATATTTTATATTATTAACAAAATGGGTGTTGTTTCCTGAGCTGGGGGGGACTGACCATCCGGCCGAACACATGACCACTGGGGCCAATTGTGGGGCTTGATTTCACAAGGGGGGCAATTTTAAGTGGACCAACACCCAGGATTTTTACTATCCTGGGTATTGGTCCACTTCCGCGGGGCACCCCGATTGTGAGTGCCCCGCTGTGTGAAACCCCCAGAAAGCCCTGAAAACTCACTTGACCCCGCTCCCACGTGACTCGCTCGTCCAATCGCCGCCGACGGACAAGGAGAGGCGGCGACGGACAAGCTGAGCGCGGGCCCCCGCCGCCTCCCGCGCGTCCCTCTTACAGGAGGTGTGCGCCCTGCTAGAGAGACGCGCGGGAGGTGGCGGCGGCCCGCGCATGCGCCGCTGGAACGAGGATCAGGTAGGATTTTCGGGGATCTGGGGGGGTTTCACACAGCGGGGGTGCCCCGCAGTCAGGGAGCTGATCGGTCCAGGAATCTTATAGATTCCCCAGCCGATCAGGGGAGGGTGTTGGTCCGCTTTAAAAGGTAAGATTATGTCCTTTACTTGGCGTTTCAGCATGGGGGGGGCATCGCCAATAAGAGCAGTATATAGGAAATGTCACCACACAGGTGTCTTCTTTTTTTTACTAAATGTGTAAAATAAAATGTGAAATGTAAAAGACCTGTAGCACTGCTCCATACTAAAATGTAATCAGGTCAGGGATTTTAATAAAAAAATAGAAAATGTATATATATCAATTTATAAATATTTAATATAAAATTGCAAAGTCTTCTCCAAATTGCTTATATTTCCCAAGGTAAAGAGCACTTTCTTAAAGCCTTAATGTATAAGTAAGTTGTGGACTTCCCCAACAGACCTCAAACCAGGTGTTTCTTTGGGCATGTGGCACCGCACTTACCTTTGTGTAAGGAGGTCCTCATTGATCTCAGTGTGCTGTACTGGGGCCATGTCCCCCACCTCATCATCTTCTCATATCGGTGCTGCAGGGAAGAGATATGTATTGTGGAAGAGGGTGGAATGTCATGCCCAAGGGCTCCCTTTATCTAAAATCTAACGAAAAAGTCAACAAAAGTATTTATATGACACATACAGAACAATAATAAAAGTTTATAGCCATTATTCTTAGTGAGTAGGTGGAGACGTGCAAATAATCTCTTTTCATCACTATGCTGTCCGTAGTGCTCAGCAATTTAGCACTGAATTTGCTTTGTTATAGTTTTTACCTAGCTATCTCATACTGAATTTGCGTTACATCCTTGTGGCTATTGTCAGCACAAAAACACCTTCAGACTCATTTAGTGGGATTTTCCAACCTGCATTTACAGATGTAGCATTCTTCATCACAACAGTGTAATGGAGAGATCACTCTCACAGAAAGCTGTTAGTCAGCTGTGAGCTGATTACATTGTAATGGCTGATGTATACAATGGGGGTTATTTAAGAACAGATAGCGCCAGGCGGTGCCTCGTAGCAGCTGGCAGCGCCTGGTGAATGCCGAGCGCTGTGCGCAAAACCACATTTAAGAAAGCGAATCTGGTGAGTGCCTCTAACAGCGCGATGTAGCGTCACATGTATTACTACAGGTGGCTCAGTGTATAGCGGCGGTGCTCTAGGCTCAGGTGCGCCATGTAGTACCTGTTGCTCTGTAGCGCTCTCCCATACATTTCAATGGGCTTTCATTAGTTGTGTATAAATAGCGTGTTTGGCAATTTACATTTTTTTATTTCTTAAATCATTGTGTGACTCTCCTGGCTGCAAACAAACACTTTTATAATTTTTTGGACTTTTTATATTTTATATTCAGAATTGTCATTACAGGTCTGGCACTAACGTGTTATTGTCACAGTGTTAAAACAATGTAATTCCATGTGTTTTTGCTGTGTTACTAGTGTATATGTGTTCAAAAACAGACTTTAATCACACAGCGTCTGGCGCTCTATGCTACAGCGCCCAGCTCTATAGCGCCGACGCTGTGTGTGTCTAGTGTTTTGTTAAATATGGTGTGGAGTGCCGAGTGCCGATCGCACTGAGCTGGCGCTACCTCTTGCTCGCAGCAGCGCTGTACTGTTGTTAGAGCGCCCAACATGCATCACATTCATCAATGCCGGCCAGGTTACCAGAGCGACCGAGATGCTCTGTTACAGTGCCCAATACCCGCTTACAGCGTCCACTAGCGGTCGCTCTAAATGCCGCTTATCTGGCGATACCTGGCCCTAGTAATGAATCAGCCTTCAAGTAGCACAGCAACAAACTGCCCGTGTTACATTGTAAATAGCAGCCATTTGCCTGGTTGTTTACAATGTAACACAACAGGGTGCAGGATGTATTTTTACAATGTAACATTGTACAGCATGAGGAGAGTGGTTTGAGGAGATTGTTTAGAGTTTTAAAATTTAAAACATAGTTTTATTTCAAAACGCCACAACCCCAAGAAAACAAGAATGCAATGATATAGAAATATCATATAACAACATTTGCACAGTATAGCGTAGAACATATATAGAAGTTCAAAGTTAGACATTACATTTTGCTAGAAAAAAAAATCAAACTCATCAGAAAATGATAGCAGTAACAATCTCAAAAAAATTGTGACAGGGTTAGCAATAGGCAAGTGAAATAAAGGTACTAATGTTTTTTTTGATACATCCTTAATAGTATATGTTTATTAAAATATTTCTATAGTCTTTGTTACAGTAAAGTAGATAAATTGCATATCTAATGTTTGGTATGTAATGAAGTTTTTCATAGTTAAATTGATGAATTGATCTGATGTGATGTCTGGTTGAGGGGGTCATTAATCTGATTAGTGAGATAAAAGTGGGTTACCCCACTCTTTTGAGACATTTATGTTATACCCATATGTTCAGAGCTCATCCTCTCCCTGAAAAGTAAGTGTCCCCATAGGGTCAGTAAATTTGGTAAGAAGGGTCTATCTCCCATTTACCTCTGTTGAGAAAACTCACTCCTTTTTGAGAAGAGAAAATTGCTATTGACTGTCATTGTCTACCTTTGGGTGATTCAGGGCCAGGTGAAAATTTACACCCGGTAGACAATTAAAATAAATGGCAGTTTTCTCTCCTAAAAAGAAGTACGTTTTCTCACCGGGCCCTGAATTGACCCCATTGTGTTGTTGCCTGCCTAAAGTATGTTTTTTTTATAGCGTGGCATTTTAACTAAAGTTCCGCTTTGAGCAACTTTTACAACCTTCACCGGGCACATGCCGCCAAACTCCCCTTCTATCCCTCCCATTTTTTCTCCACTCTACCCCAATACTTTAGACTGTAAGTTTGGGCAGGGATCTTGTTCCTATGGTCTCTTTTGTTCACATTTGGTTTAAACCTTGTAGCATCTAGTTTGTATTGGTGCCTGTACTATATGTTTTACCTGGTCTGTATTTATACCTTGTGAAGCACTGCAGAAGATGATGGCACTATATAAATAAACAATAATAACAATAATAATTATGTATTTATGGTGTATTTCTTAAATTTTTAGTTTTCTGTGATTATTTTGAGTCCTTTCCCTGGCCCATTTTGTGCAGGGCAATCAACCTGGTGGTCCCCTCGAATTTCAACTCTCTAGCCCTTGCTGGCTCTCCTACTTTACAGTCATTTTTGGGCCCCAAAGTTTGAGCCCCTATTGACTTCAATGGGGTTTGGGTTCAGATTCGGGGTCCCGGATCCGAAGTTTGGCGGCAAGTTCGGACAAATTTGTTGAACCCGAATTTCTACCAACCTGCTCATCACTAGCTATGGGGATTATTTAAGAAGGGATAGCGGCAGGTAGTGCCTGGTAGCGGCAGGCAGCATCTGGTGAACTTTGGGCGCTCTAGGCAAAACCACATTAAGTACCAAAGTATTATTACAGGCGGCTCAGCGTATAGCGCCGGCTCTCTAGCTTCCAGAGTGACAGGTATTACCTTTCGCTCACTGTCGCTCTCCCATACATTTCAATGGGCGCTCATTTGCTTGTGTTTAAACAGTGTGTTTGACAATTATTTTTTTGCTTTATTTTTTTTAACATCTTTTTATTGGGATTACAAATAGAACAAAAGACCACATAGAGATTTAGACAGCCCCCCAAGGACAGTATTGATTAAAAAAATGCTGTAAAATTATAGATTTTTAACACAACAATATCATATAATATAGTTAGGTCATCATAAGGACTACTATGAGCTGTGGTCAAATCATTGTGTGACTTCTCCTGGCTGCAAACAAACACTTTTAGAAACTTTCTTGACTTTTTATATTCTTATGCAGAATTGTCATTATAGGTCTGGCACTAAAGTCTTATTGTCACAGTGTTAAAACAATGTCACTCCACGTGTTTTCGCTTTGTTACCTGTGGATATGTGTTCAAAAAACAGACTTTAATCACACAGCATCTGGCGCTCTATGCTATAGCACCCAGCTTAAGAGCGCTGACGCTGTGTGTGATGTGGAGCGCTGAGAGTTGGTCGCACTGAGCTGGTGCTACATTTCGCTCGCTGCAGCGCTGTACTGGTGTTAGATCTCCCAGCACACATCACATTCATCAATGCGGGCCAGGTTACTAAAGCAACTGAGGCACTCTGTTACAGCGCCGATACCCGCTTGAAGCATCTACTAGCAGTCGCCGCTATACGGACGCTTATCTGCTGATATCTGGCGTTAGTAGTGAATCAGTCTTCAGATATAATCCCTGTGTTTCTAAACAAACATTTATTGAAACATAATAAAGGGCACGTTAGAGAGGCAAAGGAGCCAAGAAGTTCATCAATCTAAAGTTAAAATGTTTAATCAAATTCAGAAAAATGTTCTTAAACATAAAATTGAAAAGAAAAAATAAATTGAATACCCCGCCATCTACACTACATATTATCATCAAAAGATTCAGAAAATCTGGAGAAATCCACATGCACGATGGACAAGGCTAATTGTCCATATTGAATGCTAATGATTCACCATCCCTTAACCAGGAAAGTCCCAACTTTGGACTTGGGGTTATATATAGGTAAGTGAATCACTTGCTGCTTTCAGGTGGACAGGGGTGGGGAGGGGGATCTCTGCTGAAGGACAGAGATGAATGCCGCATTTAAGCATATACAGGAAGATTCACAATAAGTCACGCAGTGAGACAACAAGTCATATCTAAATCCCACTCCAGCCATGGTAAGCTCCTAGGATCTAGGGGCTGATTGTGTCACTTGTCACAGTCTCTGGCCAGTGGCTTTGTAGTGTTCTTTCAGTTATCTGCTCACCGATTTAGTTATACCAGACTGTAGCACGAGAAATGCTTCTATTCACACAATATTAGTCACGGTAATAGCTTTATGTTATTTTACCAACATGATAAATATTGTGCATTAATGTAAGACTAACCAATACACAGTACCTGCACTGATGTGGCATGATATATTACTATAGGCTTCAGTGGAATCTAACTAAGAAGTGGGTGCCCATAACCCCCCACCATGGGCTGCCCTTAAACCAAAGACTGACAATGCACTACCCTCTACTGTATAAAAATGATATGCTTTATTTGGCAAAAACAGACAAAAAAAATTAACATCCTTTAAAAATTCACATTAAAAAACATATAACACATAAATACTGTCTGCCACAAGGGGGCGCTGAACTTGCTGCTGCCAATACATCTATTGCAAAAAAATACATATGACAGTAAAATAATATACCTTACATATCTAACTCATGAACCAGTACATATTCTATAAAGTGCATGTACCCATAAAGTGCATCCATTTCCACATTTCATTCTATTACAAATTGCATCAAATGTAATATAGAAAGAGGTACGTGTCACAACCAATATAAAATATATCTTTTCTTACATAATCAATGTGAACCCTACAGCATCCATGCGCCCCCCCCCCCGAGAAGCCAACGCGTTTCGTGACCCCAAACGCCCCCTTCCCTGGTGCTGAGATTAAATTGGGGGTTACAAAAATAAATCTTACCTTGTCCGTGATCCAGTGCTGTTCCCCTGGCATTTCGGGACCTGGACAGGTGCATGCGCATATAGAGCAGGGGAAGCCACCTTGTGCAGTCTCTCTAAGATGGACACTGCCTGAGCATCGATAGCACCACTGGATACTGAGCAAGATAAGATGTTTTTTTTACCCCCCTCCTCGCCCTGTCTCAGCACCAGTGGATGATGGGGGATTACACGATGACACAATGGCTGGACTTTCACTTTAAGAAACTGTCCAAGCTAGGTGAAAAGTGAAAGCAAACCTTTAAGTTGATTTTTGCTGTGCTTTGAAGAGTGGATTTTACTCCTACCAGCAGGGGGTGTAATTATAGGGGGTGCAGGGGGGTGTGACCACACCGGGGCCCAAGAGGCTGGGGGGGGCATCATTGTTGCTTCTCCACCTTATTTATCATATTTGTGCTCAACTGTTATCATTTAGAGAAAGGAAGCACCATGTATATCTGCTGTTTCGGTCATTAGTTGTCTAGCTGCATCCAACTAAGTTAAAAGACAGAAAATACAATTCTGTGATTACTCACCTGTAGAATTGGATGAATTATGAGTATACAGTACGTCCTGCTCCAAATCTAATATTTACACTTGGGATATACTCCGCCAGATGGCGCTGGACTGCAGAGACATCGAAAATAGGCTCCTCCCGGCCCCTCAAATACCCGGGGACCTCCCACAAATCCCCAGCATTGAAAAGCAGTTAATGAGAAACCGGAAGAATTAAACAATCCAACCTATCAACTATAACAATGATAACAATCACCATACAGGGGATCCAAGAAAATGCAAGCCAAGGGTGGGTTGGAGCAGGACGTACTGTATACTCATAATACCAATTCTACAGGTGAGTAATCACAGAATTGTATTATTCTTAGTATACAGTAGTATACAGTACTTCCTGCTCCAAATCTAATACTTACACTTGGGACATCCAATAGCAGTGTCCATAAAGTAGGGTGGGATCCCCAATAAAAATCAACAGCAGACAGTTTAAACCACTGCCGCCTGCAGAACCTTGCGGCCAAAAACAGCGTCAGCTGAGGCCCTAACATCAACCTTGTAAAACTTTGAAAAGGTATGAACAGAAGACCAAGTAGCGGCCTTGCAAACTTGTTCAACAGAAGCCTGGTGCTGAAAAGCCCAAGAGGCACCAATAGCATGACTGGAATGAGCAGTAAGGCGGAAGGGAGGATTCTTCCCCTTAGCAGAGTAGGCCTAAATCACAGCCTGACGAATCCACTTGCTGATAGTAGACTTGGCAGGAGCCAAACCCTTCCTAGGACCAGAAGGGACCACAAAAAGAGCATCAGTTTTCCTGAAAGGAAAGAAAGCCACCAGTACTTCAGACACCTAACCACATCCAAAGAGTGCAAAACCCTCTCCTTAGCATTGCTAGGATTAGGGCACAAGGAAGGAAGAACAATATCATGAAAGACAGACTCTACCTTAGGCAGAAAGTCAGGTTTGAAACGAAACACCACCTTGTCCTGGTGTCTCTCATAGTAGGGGGGCAGAATGGAAAGCACCGCCAACTCAGACACACACCTGACAGAAGTGATAGCCACCAGAAATAAAACCTTGAGCGTAAGAATGGCCAGGGCAGCATCCTGCACAGGTTCAAAGGGAGCACCCTGCAAGGCTGACAGAACCAAGTTCAGGTCCCAAACAGGCACCATAGGCTTACGTGGGGGGGGCGCACATGAGTGACCCCCTGGAAAAAAGTCCTGATCAGAGGGTGCTGAGCAAAGGACTTCTGGAAGAAAATAGCCAGGGCAGAAGCCTGACCCTTCAGAGTACTGAGCTGGAGTCCCATCTCCAACCCATGCTGCAGGAACTCCAGAATCCTGGGAATAGAGAACACACGACAGGGAAGAGACTTAGACTCACACCAGTCAATGTAGGCACGCCAAACCCTGTAATAAATGGAAGAGGAAGACTTCTTCCTAGCTTTAATCAAAGTATCCACAACCGAGGATTACAGCCCCTTCTCCATCAAGATGGAGGTTTCAGCAACCAAGCCGTCAAAGCCAGAGTTTGTAAATTGGGATGGCGCAGTGAGCCCTGAGTGATCAGATCTGGCACCAAGGGCAGAGCGTACTGATCTACTGCCAGCTGTACCACGTCTGCGAACCACACTCTTCTTGGCCACCTGGGGGCCACCAGAATTGCTGGCACCCCTTCCAGAGCAATCTTGCGCAGAACCCTGCCGAGCAGGGGGATTGGATGGAAGACATACAGGAACTGAAAGTCCTGCCATGACATTGCTAGCGCATCCGAGGTCAAGGCCAGAGGATCCCGGGACAGAGAGACAAAAGCTGGGAGCTTGTGATTGCGGCGGGACGCAAACAGATCCACATCTGGTTGGCCCCAACCGTGACACAGAGATTGAAACACCCTGCTGCATAGGGACCATTCTCCCTGGCGAGAGGTCCCCCTGCTCAGGGAGTCCGCCAGGCGATTTTCCACCCCCGGGATGTACACAGCTGATATGCAGGGGACATTGGCCTCCACCCAAGTCAGGATCAGAGACGCTTCCTGGAGGGCCCCCTTGCTCCGGGTCCCTCCCTGATGATTGATGTAGGCAACTGCCGTCTGGTTGTCCGAGCGCACCTGAACAGGCAGGTCCCGAAGGTGAGTAGTCAAGTGAGCCAGAACTAGCCTGATCACCCGCAGTTCCAAAACATTGATAGGTGTGTGGGCCTCCTGAGGGCCCCACCTCCCCTGGAGCCACAGGGACTTCCAGAAACCCCCCCAACCTGACAGACTGGCATCCGTGGTGACCGTCTCCCAGGAAGGGGCAAGAAAGGATCTGCCCCCCAAAAGGTTCCTTGAGTCCATCCACCACGAGAGGGACCTCCTGACCAGGGGGGAGAGCACACAGACCCTGTCCAGGGACGCTGGGTCCTTGTCCCATACTGACAATAGGTGAAGTTGCAGATGCCTCAAGTGGAACTGAGCATAAGGGACCGCTTCGAAGCATGCCACCATCAGGCCCACCAGCTGCATCCCCTGCCTGATGGAGGGATGGGGACAAGCTTGGAGGGACTGAGCCTGTGTAATCAGACTGTCCACCTTCTGTTGAGGACGGAAGATCCTTGCCTGAACTGTATCCAGATTCATTCCTAGGAATGGAGTTACCAAGGAAGGGGACAGTGAGGACTTGGGGTGGTTGATCACCCATTCAAATGACTCCAGAGTGGACACCACCAGCTGAGCATCCAACTCTGCCTGATGTAGAGACTGGGAAGTGATGAGAATGTCGTCCAGATAGGGAAGCACGCGGACGCCCTGACATCTGAGCAGAGACATCACGCCAGCCAGCACCTTGGTGAACACCCTGGGAGCTGAAGTGAGGCCGAAGGGCAAGGCCACAAACTGGTAGTGTTGATCCATCAGAGCGAACCTGAGGAACCTTTGATGACCTGGGAACACAGGAATATGAAGGTAAGCATCTTTGATGTCCACAGAAGTCATGAAATCCCCTTGGCGCAGGGAACTGATGGCAGAGCGCAGAGTTTCCATGCGAAAGGGCCTGCCCCTGACAAACTTGTTGAGGATCTTCAAGTCCAGGACGGGCCTGACTGAACCATCTTTTTTGGGTACTGTGAATAGGTTGGAATAAAAGCCCTTGCCTTTTTCTCTGTAGGGGACCTGGCAGATGACCCCCAGCTCCAGGAGGCCTTGCACTGCTTGCACTAGCTCCTGAGCTGACACAGGGTCCTGAGGAATCCGGGATCTGATGAATCTTGGAGGGGGACCGGCAGCAAACTCCAACTTGTAACCGGAGGACACTACCTCCTGAATCCACTGGTCTGAGACATGAAGCCTCCAGATGTGAGCGAAGTGCTGCAGCCGTCCCCCCACCCGGATGGGTGAGGGCGCTCCATCATTCCTGAGGGGGCTTGGGAGAGGATTTAGCTTTGGGACCCCAGGAGGAGCCAGGACGTCCACGTCCTCTGCCTCTACCCCAGAAATCTCCCTGGTCCCCAGGAAAGGAAGCCCCCCTTCCCTGTCTTGCACCACGGTAAGGGGAGGAGAAGGAACCCTGACCCCGAAAGGGCCGAGATTGCCGCCTGCGCTAGGGTAACCTGCCTCCCTTAGCAAAACGGTCCAGGCGGTCCCCAAACAGACGCAGTCCTTTAAAGGGAAACCCAGTGAGGGCCTTCTTGGCAGCGTTGTCAGCAGCCCACTGGCGCAGCCAAACCGAGCGGTGTATAGCCACCACGAGGGCAGAAGTTCTGGCACACATTCTGATGGTGTCATCCAATGCTGAGAGGACAAAATTTACAAAAACATCACAACTGGAGAGTGCATTAAACACCTCACAAGGCAAATCATCAGGGGCACTATCAATCATATTTCTGATAAGGGTTCTAGTGGCCACAGCAGTAATGGCAGAGGCACAGACCGGGCGCAGCGCCGTCCCCGCACATTCAAAGGTGTGGGATGCCAGCTGGTCAATGCGCCGGTCCTCAGCATCCCGCAGGGTAGTAGAGTCAGGGGAATGCATGACAGAGGTGTTAGCTAGCCCTAGGATCGGGGCATCCACCTCGGGGGGGAATGACCAACATTTAACCACCTCAGCAGGAAAGGGATACTTCCTATCCCAACTTTTTGGAACCCCGGGAAGTTTACTGGGGCGCTCCCATTCCTTGAGCACAAGGTTATGGAAATGTGCCTGCTCGGGAAATTCCAAACGTATGGTATCTGCCCGGATCGTCCGGGTATAACTTTCAATGGCGTCCAGACCATTAACATCGGAAGAGGTAAGCCTGCTCTCCCGAGGGCTGTCATTTTGTCCGGCGTCTAAATTTGATTTATTTAGATTTGATGTAGAATTATTCAAGTTTGAACGACGTTTGAAACTTAAGCAGTTTTTTAAGGACCAGCCCACAGAGGTGGTATCTGATAATACGGGCAGAATGTGTAGACTAAAAAGCCAGTTTACCCCACCGGGACAATTTGGGGCTATTGAAAGTTATACCTGGACGATCCGGGCAGATACCATACGTATGAACGCCCGTAAACATGTATATAGCAACCTGACCCCTGGCGAGATTGCTGCACTTGAAGGCCTAAAGTCGGACCCACAAACTATAATCAAACCGGCCGACAAGGGTGGTGCCATCGTAGTATTGAACTACTGTGATTATAAAAGAGGCATTGAGGATCTACTTAAAGCGGACCTTCACTCTAAATAAGAGTCTATCTTATATGTTTCCCACACCCTGTACATACAGATTGCTCACATTAAAAATCATCCTACCTGCATCTACTGCATTTTATAAGCCTTTAAACATCCAAGATGGCGGCTTATGGAAGCTGCCATTTTTGCAGGCAGCCTGCAAACAGGAAGTGCCTGCAAACAGGAAGTGACTGTGCTGCTCTGCATTCTGGGACTGCTGACCTTTTCCCTGACCCCAGCTCTGCTCTGTCTGAGCAAAGCACAGCTATAACCCGCCCCCCTGTACCTTATCCCACTCTCCTCTCCTCAGTAAGTGTGATGCTTCTGAGTCAAGATGGCGGCGCCCGTATCCTAAATTCCCGAACAGAGTTGCAGCCCAGTGGGGGAAAGTATAATAAATTAGTGACTAAACATGTAAAATATATTAATTTTAGATGCTGAGGAATTGTTTTTTAAGAGTTGGGGCTTTTCATTAAATCATGGTGAAGGTCCGGTTTAAGGATGATGAGAGTTATCAACCGTTATCGTTTAACCCAATGCATCAGATACAAGCTAAGGTCCGATCATATGTTGATATGGGACTAGCGAATGGCTGGATATCAAATGATACTGCAAAGTTCTTGATAATGGAACACCCCATCATTCCAGTCATCTATGGATTACCCAAAATCCATAAAGGGTTTGATCCCCTGAAGTACCGTCCCATCGTGGCGGGAACTAATTCTGCAACACAACCTTTGGCACAATGGCTTGATACACTACTGCAACCATATGTGAGGCAGTTACCCTCTTATTTAAAGGACACGGGTGACTTCCTTCTGAAATTACAGGATGTTCCTACACAAGATATTACATATATGGTCACGATGGACATCACATCCTTATATACTAACATACCCAACACCGATGGTATCACAGCTACCCGTTTTTTCTTGCAACGGGATCCGGTGGGTATTCCGACTGAATATATCTTAAATGGGCTTAAATTGGTGCTTAATGGCAATTTTTTTAAGTTCGAGAATACCTTTTACCGTCAAATAAGGGGCGTGGCCATGGGCAGTGCGGTGGCGCCATCTTTCGCCAACCTCTTTGTAGGATTCTTGGAAGAAAATGCAATATATCCCTCCGAATTGTTTCTAAATCACGTTGTGTTCTATATAGATGACGTGATGGTATTTTAGAAAGGAGACCATCCGTCATTGCTACAGTTTATCACTGTTATCAATTCGATTTTTCCCTCCATACAATTTAACCCGGAGATCTCGGCCGAGCGTGTCACCTTTTTGGATGTGGCATTAACAAGGACAGATTATGGTCCCATTTCCACTAGTTTGTTCAGTAAACCGACTGACAGGAATACCCTATTGAGGTATGAGAGTGCACATCCCAAGCACCTTCTTGACAACATTCCCATCTCTCAGTTCTTGAGGGTTCTCAGAATTAATTCAGATGAAGAAGTCCGGATGGTACAATTACAAATGATGTACGACAAATTTCGCGTTAGGGGGTATCCCGTATCGGTCATAGATATGGCCTTACAGAAAGCTAAAGATATCTTTAAAGAGAAACCCACCAAGAGGTCTAAGATGGATTGTGTACCATTTACCCAGACCTTCAATGTGGTCTCACCTAAGATTGAAAAAATCTGTCGCAGACACCATAATATACTCATGGCTGACCCGAGTCTGTCACCAGCCCTGAAGAAGCCACCCCTCAGGGTATATCAAAGAAGTCGGAACCTGAGAGACCTGTTGGTACGGGCTGACCCCATAGAGAAATACAGAAGTGCACCGCGGCCACTGTCCACCAAACGAGGCTGTTACAGATGTTTCAACTGTAACATCTGTAACTCCCTGATTACAGGAGAATCCTTCACACACCCACATACGGGCTACCGCTTTAAGATTCGGGACTACTTTAATTGTAACACCGATTTTTGCATATATATTCTGAAGTGTCCCTGCGGACTGGTATATGTCGGTAAGACAGTGGGCCCCTTTAAGCGTCGTTTCCAAAAACATAGGAGCGACATCAAGGTTCTGAAAGAAAAAGCTGAGCGTAACGAAACCACTGAAACAGATAAACCTGTGGCGGTACACTTTCTACTCAAGAAACATCAGGTCCATGAACTTAGGGGAATGGTAATTGATCAAATCCCCAAACCTCAACGCGGTGGTGATCGCGAACAACTTCTTTTACAGAAAGAGACATTCTGGATTCACAAAATGGATACTGTGACTCCACGCGGACTGAATACTTCATTTGGCTTTCACAGCTTCTTAGAATTGAGATAACTATCTGTCTTATCTGCTGCCCCACTTCCTCACTGCTATTTAGTCCCTCTTTATCCTCTTGTTTCTGTCGTTTTCCCCTATGTTGCTTCTGTTGTTTTCCCCTATGTTGCTCATTTCTGAATCTACTTTACTTCTATTCAGGTCCTCTTTATTCTCCTCTTGCTTTGCTTTTTCACTTTTTTCCTCTTCACTTCTATTCTGGTTTAGTTCCTCTTTATTCTCCTTTCTCTTCGCCTTCCCTTTTCTGCCTTTTCCTGCCCCCACACATTAATTATCAATCACGCCAGTTAGTTCTTCCTTATCATGGTCTTTTTGGATTCTGACTGTCTTCTATAATTCTTTTCTGGTTCATTCTCTTCTTGCCCCCCTTTTTTGCTTAATGGTCTTATCTGCTGCTTTACTCCTTCACTTCTATTTAGTCCCTCTTTTTCCTCCTCTTTTCTCTATTCTGCCTTTTTTCCTCACTATTATCTTGGTTTAGTTCCTCTTTATTCTCCGCACTTCCAATGGTCTTATTTGCTGTCTCACTCCTTCACTTCAATTCAGTCCCTCTTTATTCTCCTCTTGCTTCATTCTGTTTTCCTACTTACTGTTATCCGGGTTTAGTTCTTCTTTATTCTCCTTCTTTTCTGTCTTTTTTCTTTCTTTCTCTGCTCCCTTGCACTAACCATCCCAGCTGTGTTTTTCTGACTTTTCTCCACTTGTTTCTTCACTCTTTGGCCTCGATCCACAGCATCACAGCCGTTGCCCCTGACGATTTGGCCCTTAGTACCTTTCTTTAACACCCCTTTTTTAGGGGGCCACATTGCACTATAATGTCACACACAGTGGATAGGTTTCCTGTCACGCTGAGTGTGATCGTTCATTTGGGCTCTGTGCTTAGTTGTGCTGTCTCTATTTTGACGGGCCAATCCGGGGGCTCTGTGTAATATCCATTTATTTTTATGGTTACATATGTAAATGTTTTGTTCTTAGTCTCTCCTGGTCAGGGCTCCCCTACAGGCACACACTTTGTCTGTCTTTAGTGACAGAAGCTGCGCCCAGAGCCTGTTTAGGCTCTTGTGGGCGTACGTCATCATGTGAGGGCTTCACTGCCCTCACTGTGACGTCACTTCCGCCTCCTCTCATTGGAGGCCTGGCCAGGCTGTTTTCCTAGCAACCAGCCTGCCAGTATGAGTGTGTTACCAGCTGCTGCTGCCATACAAGTAGTGCAGCACAGCGGTTTTTGCCTGGGGGGGCTCTGCCAGTGAGTATTTTTGATTATTATCTGTTTGATGTGTTTATTATAAGATGCCACTGTCAGTTCTGACAGCAGGCACCGCTGTGACGTCCCTCTGACGTCAGGTGGGCTTTTCTGACTCTGCTATTGGTTACTCATGTATATATAATGTGCTGTGTCTGTGTGCCACTTGTTGTGTGTTGACCCTGATGAAGGGGGCCTGCTGTAACCCCCGAAACGTTGGATTGGATTGAAACTCACTAATATAGTTCTATTTGTGCTTACTACTGGAGTGCTGGCTTTCTCTCGATTTCTGGATTTGCGGTGTCACCGCTAACCGTGCACCCCCTCTCCTATGCTCGATTGGTGTGCGGCGGCATACGATATAGCTTGGATATACAAATGACATGACACTTGATTGGCAGTTAGCAGTGGGTAACCTAAGTACAATAAAAAAAAATGCTAACCAGATGTCACAAAAAAAAAAAAGGACTGGAATGGATAATTGAAGTCAATGGGAGAACGACAATGAGCATCTGCTGTGATGTGGCGCTGTAGGGAACACAGCCTCGGCGCTAACAAAGCACCCAGTGCTCTTGATCCATGGAATGCTACATGGTGCTAGTATAGGTGCTAAAAATGGAGGCGCTAAAAATATAGGTGCTCACGAAAAGGACCTGCAGCTATGTGTCACTACGTGTGGTGTTAGCGTTTCTTAAATAAACCCCATAGTCATAGCAGGCGTCTGTCATTGGACAAGAGCTTGCAAATTCACTGTTGGACCAGGGAAATGTAAGCGATCACTGGCACCCTGGGAGATTTAGTCCTCTAAAACCTGCAGTGGTGGCAGCCCTGCCTACCAGCATGGGAAGCCCGATCCCCCTGTCAGTACACACAGCACTAGGCAAGCCCACCCTATGAACGTCACTGGTCTGCTAATAAATCATTGTATTAAAGGAAGATTCTTTCTAAAAAGCATTATATACTGTACACGCAGGCCAGATTAAAGGAACAGTATCGCAAATTTTTCTTGGTGACATATTTAAATGGTACTTTGAATGTAGTTAAGTGTTGGAGTAAGAATTACAAATTTAGAAAAAAATGATGTCTGTGTTGTGCAGCTGGAGACTAATAGTTCATGTTTATGTCATCTGAGTGTCGGAGCCCGACACTCTGGCCTGTTCCATGCTGAGGAGAGGGGGAAACAATGTAACGGGGAGGCCGATTCATTAATAGCGCCAGGTAGCGACAGATGAGCGACTGTAGCGTGATTTTTTCAGCGCCAGCCAGTATTCGCTGTGCTTGGCCGGCATTAGCTTGATGACAGCGACTCAGTCGGTGTGCGGTAATGTTGAATACGGGCTGGGGGGTCGCTGTTTCACAGGTCCAGCGTTGTATGTGAGCGCCTGATAACGAATGGCCAGAGCGAACGGCTAGCTTCATATTCATCAACAAATCACGCTCCGAATGTGCTGTCGCTGTCCATTCCTTGTTTAAACCCCAGAGCGCTGGCGGCGATGTGTATTAACTAGTTTTTAACCCCTAAACAACCATATTTTTTGAATGTAACATTATACATGTTTTTAGAATCATTTTGTAATATGAATACATTAATCTCAGACCTGTTAGATCAATTCTGCACATATTTTTTTTAATTTTTTTTTTTTACTTAAAAATAAATCCTAACATTGCAGAAGTGTTCTCCGATTTTTTGACATTAAAAAAAGAAAAAAAAAATTAATACCAATTAATTATGAATAATTATAGATTGCTCCATTGAAATGCATTGGACATGGCCAGGGAGCGACAGCTCATACCTGGCGCTGTGAGGGAATTTGCAGCGGCGCTGTTCGGTCCAGGCGGCTTCATGATGAATGCCGCACTAGCCGTCGCTCTCGCCGGCGCTAGCCTCATTTTGCTTGATAAATGCGTCATTGTGACCGCCGCCGGGCGTACTTGAGTCGGTAGTCGCCGTTAGCTGCCGCTACCTGGCGCTCGTCAGACACTACCTGGCGCTATCGCTTGATGAATAAGGGCAAAAGTATCAACTGTTCAGTGCTGGCAGCCGTCCAGCATAAGATAACAACATTGCAACATTGCCTGGCCAGAACTTATATATCTAAAACAGAGAGAAAAACTCTAGAAGTCATTTAGCTGATTTTGACAGTTTTCCCTTCATGTTGGCTCTGCTGAAGAATCTTTCAGTTTACCATTTTCTCTTTTCTCAACACATTTTTCCATATGATCTTTCTTTCAGCTTTGTGTGTTTTGAGCAAAGCCCAACCCAGGATTTTCACTATCTGGAGTTTTGTTTTGTGCCCCTATGGGCATCCCGACTTGGGATGCCCTGATATGTGAAATCCCCAAGTTCGCCTGTGAAAACGTACCTTTCCCTGTCCCACAGCGCATGCGCGGGCTCTCATCCAATCAGCTCTGTTTGCACACAGATGGGGAGCCTGAGCAGTAACCTTCCTGGCTGCCCGGCCTGTCTAAATGACTATCTGCGTGAGCGCGCCAGAAAAATGGGGGGATCTGTGGTTATCCAGGGGTCGTTTCACACAGTGGGGCATCCCGATTTAGAATGCCCAAGGGGGAAGGTCAATGGCCGGGTCTTATAGACTTCAGGGTCGGCAACTCAGGGTTTTGTTCCACTTTAATACCTTTAGATTTTCCTGCACAGTTAATCAAAGAAGAATTTCAGTCGTTTTCAGTCAGTTTAGTTTATTTTGTATAGATTTTACACATTTGAGTCACCTGGTCTCATAACAAAAGCAGCACCTCACACACACACAGCAGTTACCACTGATTACAGTGTCAGCCTCTGAAGTAAAGTGTTGCTAGGAGACCAGTGGGCTAAATGAAGCAGCTCACTAAATACAACCCAGCAGATCCCCCTATTCAGCAAATGGACTGAGCCATTGTAATAATACAATTTAAACGAAAGGCATATATTTTTTCCTAGAAGTAAAAAATATATACAATTATACACAGAGCTATTAAAGAGTCCACAGTGATAAAACTCGGTCCACGCGTGCTCTTCCTAGGCTAGACAATCCACCACCGATCACTCAAGCCTCTTACCAGACAGCCATCAATAATAAGGCAGAGGTAGATGAAATCCTTCAAATTGGACCCCGGTCTCCAGCGTGCTTAATCCACAATAATTCCAATGGGTGGAATTCCAAATCAATTGGTTAATAGGGAAGGACATCAATCTCATAATCCACTACTGTATTTTCCTCACGCTCCACAGCAGTGACTCAAAATGATAACCCATGTAAAAAAAAGTATAGGAACAAAATGGTGCAGTATGTCCAAGACTAAATAGCTATTTTAATAAGTAAAATTGCACTCACAAACCATCAATTAAAATCAAGCAGAATTAAAATACAGCTCCGTTGTTCTTAGTAGTTCTCACCACATAGACATCCAAGGTAGCATGTATCCAGTAAAAATGTAAGGCTGACTCCTCCAACGCGTTTCACCCTCCAGGGGCTTTAACTAGGATAATCAGCCCAAAGAACCTAATAGATTTATACTAATCCAATCAATTAGCCACACAGCCAGGTGTAGCTGTGTGACCCGGAAGTCATTCCAATAAACATATACCAAGTCCGTGGTTATTCTTATTTGTTTTAAGCACAATCCTTTCACAGAGGGGAAAGCCAACCTCTACCTTCTAAAATATCAAGGAAACGTAACCGCATATAAAAATGATTACCTGAAACCGGAGGTTATAATCAAACGCTCCCGGGTTGTGGAGCGCATAAGCGCGGAAATCGACCGGCTGTGGAACGCACAAAGGCAGGAACACGTCAGGTTCTGTCAGGCGCATACCGGCGGAAGTGCGTCAGATCTTATTCAGCCAATCAATGCGCCAATTCATGTTCCACCTATCACTAGGCAGACAAAGTCCCCCTTCCAGCCACAGCAAAGCGCCGAAACTGACGTGTCATGCGTCCCAGCCCCTGGAACACAGCATATAGCAAACCATTCCAGTCACAGGAACTGACGTGCCGTGCGTTTCAGCACTTGGAACGCAACATACAAATCATTATTACAGGAACTGACGTGCCGTGCGTTTCAGCACTTGGAACGCAGCATACAAATCCTTATTACTTATCCGGAAGTGCCGATATACACTGCGTTCCGGTTTGAGGAAAGTTAAAAAATTTTATTAAGAAATATATTTACAACTAGCGTGTTGTTATACTGTGAAGGCCATTGGTATTCACCAATAGATTTGTAACTATTGCTATTATAAGCGCTCCTTCTTGAAAAGACAGGGAGTGCCTTGTATATATAAAGTGTACTCAACAGAGTGCAATAAAGAAAATATAATATATATTTTCTTTATTGCACTCTGTTGAGTACACTTTATATATACAAGGCACTCCCTGTCTTTTCAAGAAGGAGCGCTTATAATAGCAATAGTTACAAATCTATTGGTGAATACCAATGGCCTTCACAGTATAACAACACGCTAGTTGTAAATATATTTCTTAATAAAATTTTTTAACTTTCCTCAAACCGGAACGCAGTGTATATCGGCACTTCCGGATAAGTAATAAGGATTTGTATGCTGCGTTCCAAGTGCTGAAACGCACGGCACGTCAGTTCCTGTAATAATGATTTGTATGTTGCGTTCCAAGTGCTGAAACGCACGGCACGTCAGTTCCTGTGACTGGAATGGTTTGCTATATGCTGTGTTCCAGGGGCTGGGACGCATGACACGTCAGTTTCGGCGCTTTGCTGTGGCTGGAAGGGGGACTTTGTCTGCCTAGTGATAGGTGGAACATGAATTAGCGCATTGATTGGCTGAATAAGATCTGACGCACTTCCGCCGGTATGCGCCTGACAGAACCTGACGTGTTCCTGCCTTTGTGCGTTCCACAGCCGGTCGATTTCCACGCTTATGCGCTCCACAACCCGGGAGCGTTTGATTATAACCTCCGGTTTCAGGTAATCATTTTTATATGCGGTTACGTTTCCTTGATATTTTAGAAGGTAGAGGTTGGCTTTCCCCTCTGTGAAAGGATTGTGCTTAAAACAAATAAGAATAACCACGGACTTGGTATATGTTTATTGGAATGACTTCCGGGTCACACAGCTACACCTGGCTGTGTGGCTAATTGATTGGATTAGTATAAATCTAGTAGGTTCTTTGGGCTGATTATCCTAGTTAAAGCCCCTGGAGGGTGAAACGCGTTGGAGGAGTCAGCCTTACATTTTTACTGGATACATGCTACCTTGGATGTCTATGTGGTGAGAACTACTAAGAACAACGGAGCTGTATTTTAATTCTGCTTGATTTTAATTGATGGTTTGTGAGTGCAATTTTACTTATTAAAATAGCTATTTAGTCTTGGACATACTGCACCATTTTGTTCCTATACTTTTTTTTACATGGGTTATCATTTTGAGTCACTGCTGTGGAGCGTGAGGAAAATACAGTAGTGGATTATGAGATTGATGTCCTTCCCTATTAACCAATTGATTTGGAATTCCACCCATTGGAATTATTGTGGATTAAGCACGCTGGAGACCGGGGTCCAATTTGAAGGATTTCATCTACCTCTGCCTTATTATTGATGGCTGTCTGGTAAGAGGCTTGAGTGATCGGTGGTGGATTGTCTAGCCTAGGAAGAGCACGCGTGGACCGAGTTTTATCACTGTGGACTCTTTAATAGCTCTGTGTATAATTGTATATATTTTTTACTTCTTGGTGTTTGTAGGAGGTGGAATCCTACTTGCTACACGTTGAGCTGTTCCTTTTATAGATTTATATTTAATTCTGAGTAGCGCGGTATCACAATTTTATATATATTTTTTCCTATTTCTATCGCCAGATTATTTATACACATGTTAGAAGCTATTGTGTGGCTATTTAATTATTTATCTTTTTTAATGCAAATTTCGCGATACTGCTCCTTTAAGTGCAGGGGCACAAAATACAGTATTTTCTCCCTTTAAAATAATAGGCCAGGCAAGTAACTGATCGGTGGATGTCTGGCACCCACCCCCTTATTGGAATGTCAGATCGAGTCTCTTGTGCAGGGCAGCACAGGGTGACCTGGGCAACTGCCAGGGGCCCTGGCAGGCTCACACTTGGCCATGGTATTATTTTACAGTGGACCTGAACCACCAAGTGCCGGGTGTTGTGTGCAGACTAACTCATTGCTGGCCTCAGCAACAGGGGATGGTCAGCGACATTGGAGAAGGTGGCATGGAATGGAGTGCAATTAATGGAAGCTCAGAAGGTGGGTGAGAACCAGGTGTCAACCTATAGCAATGATGGAGTCTTTAGTGGCAGTGGAGCAAGCAGTAAGGGCTGAAGGGTGCTTGGTGGCATTAGAGAATGCAACAAGGACTATAGGATGATTGTTGGCTATAGGGAAGGCAATAAGGACGGGAGGGCAATTGTTGGCTATAGGGAAGGCAATAAGGACTATAGGGTGATCAGCAGCAGGAGATGACCCATTTGTGTCAGCGGAGCTGAAAGATTACATCATGTGACTCACTACTTTGGGGCCCACTAAGACTCTCCTGCCCAAGTCCCCCCACAAACCTAGAGCTGTCCTGCTCTTGTGCCACCCTTGTACAGGTGCATGCTGCTTGGGGGAAGTTGGGTGTAGTTGCCCAGTTGGTCCAGCAGAAAACAGTTCCCTGCATTGAGCCGCCAGCGGCTGTGCTTGGTGGCTTATGTGCAGTGAGTGGACTGCGATTGACGGCTTTGCTGCTTTAGACTCTCTGTCCTGCTCAGTGGTGGCTTTGGTTTCAGGTTTGCAGAAAAAAGGCTTGCCCAGGTGCACTGAGGGCCCCCCACTGCTGCTGGCGGCCCTGCGGACCATCAAGCCTAAATACTGCAAAGCCTCCTGGACCAGACCATAACCCAGAGATTGGTGGAGGCCCCCTTTGCAGGCAAGCAGTGGAGGCCCCGGGACACGCGCCCCTTGCGCCCTCCTCATAATCTCGCCCTGAATACACATATTTTCATGCATGCAGAATACATCATATTGTTAAAGTGGACCAAATATTGAAAATCCTGTCTCTTCATCCATACCCCTGGGGCACCCTGATATGACCGGTGGCTCATCATATATGCCACAACATTTTCAATGGTTCATATGCAGCTCCCATACAATTTTTTTAACCAAGAATATAAAAAGCTAAATCAGAGTGTAGCTGCTATTTGCAATGGGCGGCAGCATTTCCTGCTTGGCTTGCCGGCAGGGTAGGCATAACAGTTTAATGGCAAGGTAATCTTTAAACGGGACTTCAATATAACAATCAAAATGCTGTATAATATATATTGATATGTTTAGTTAAAAAAAGGGGGCTGTTATTTAGCTTTAAAAATACATTATTTTGCTTAATTGCAACGTTTAGCTTGTTTAATTAGCGCATAGCTCCTCAGATGCTTGATGGTTTTCGCCTCCAATGCATTAGCCTTCCTCAGTTGCTTGCCACAGACTGCAATTTTGGATCTCGGTGCTTCAAAACCAGAATATATCTGTCTGAAGAGCATCAGGTTTATTCCAGCAATGCTAATAATGAGAAAGATATACTGAGAATTTGGATGTTTCCAGGATATTTGGATATCTCCATAGGTGATGCTAGGGACTGCTTAGAAGAAAGCCAGGGAAATCTGTACCTATTTGCAAAACTCCCTGTGAGGCCTATCTAGGCATCTTTCAGCACCCAAGATGCTAGAAAAATATTACAGTGCTGTGAGGAATAATAAACAGCGCGTTGATGGATTGCACTCACCAGCAAATAAAAGGCAAGTATTTGTCCTTGCCAATATGCTACAATCTTTTCAGTGAGAATCCCATGAGAAGTGAGAGCTCTGTGACAGACAGATGACTACGATTAAAAATCACATTGATGTTTCATAGACGCCGCTATTTGTCACCCGGTCGAAGTAACCTGCATAGTGTATAAAACATTTACAAACAAAATCAAGCTGAAACCCCACACAGGCAGATATACCACATGCTGCGCATCATTTTGCTCCAGGGGATCACTTGTAGAAATGTGGTGTGATTTGGTATTGTGCATTCAATAACAATTCATGTGAAAAGACATAATATATATATATATATATATATATATATATATATATATACACACATGCATTAGATTTTTTCTTTTTTTTTCTTTAGTTACATAACTACATAGTTAATGCAATTAAAAAGGCAAATGTTGAGTGCGCATGCCGGACAATTTGGAGGATTTCGGGCGGCACCTGTCACTTACCTTGCGTGCAGGGTTGTGTTTGTGGAGTCGGAGGTCTTCAGCACCCCGCTGAGAGGTGAGGAGAGGAGGCTTGGGTCTCAGCGCGAGTAGCGGGAGGCGGCTGTCAGTCTCGCTCGCGGCGGCAAGATGGCGGGCGGACTTTCAGCAGCTGAGATGAGGGAGATAGAGGGCAGCGAGGCTTCCTTCCTTGCAAGTGAGAGTGAGGCTCCTGCTTCATCAGTTGTTCAAGCTTCAACTCCGGTGAGCACAGACCTCCTCCCTAGAATTGAGCATTTGCTGCAGACTGCTCTAACACCTAATACACAGCTTATTATGGATCACCTATCACGTGAGATATCTAAACTATCCTGCAATCTCTCTGTTCTTGATAACAAAATGGGGGAGAGTGTCTCAAAGCAAGAAATGCAGGAGGCTGAGATTTTACAACTGAAACGGGATAATCATATGTTATGTTCAAAGATGGAGGACTATGAGAATAGAGATAGAAGGGCGAACTTGCGCTTCAGAGGGCTCCCGGAACATTTGGAAGATACTAGAGCCGTTATTCTTGCGTTATGCCAGGATTTGGTTCCAGAGATCCCGGTCGACCGGCTTGAAATGGATAGAGTACATAGGGCGCTAGGTCCGCGTAGAACGCCTGAGGAGTCGCCGAGGGACATTATCGCAAAGTTCCATTACTATACTAGCAAAGAGCAGATCCAGAGGGCTGCCAGGGATGCTTCCAATCTTTTGTTCCAAGGTTTTCAATATCAAGTGTTTTCAGATCTTTACGCTGCAACCTTGGCGAGGTGAAAAGAGTTACGGCCATTGTTTTCTACTTTGCGCGATAATAACATTAAATATAAGTGGGGTTTTCCCTTTCGGGTCACCTTCACTTTTAGGGGTAACTCTTATACTGCTTCATCACTGGAAGATCTACAGCAACATGTGTTGGAGTTGAACCTCTCCAAGCCCTCGGGGTCCAACTCACAGAGATACGCGGACGATTCACCTAGACAGCAGCGTGCAGGAAAGAGGCAAAAGCGCTGGACTTCTGCGAGTGCCCGTGGTTCTCGCTTGAAATTTGAAGATACCTGAGCTCCTGATGTTGTAACATCTTTATGGCTTGTTTCTTTATTCGTATAGTGCTCCGAATTATATCCGCTTAGAATATATTGTTAAGTGTTTTTGTTTAAATTTAAAATTTTTTTTTTTTTTCCTTAATCCCGGATGTTTTGTGTATAGAGCCCGCATAGGGTATATATTTTGATCCCTATATATCTTTTATCTTTTCCTCCAATTTGATCCATGGTTACTATATTTCTTGTGTAGCCACGCAAGTTTGTGTTTGGTGCCATGTTTATGCGATTTTAGCGACTCCACTTGTTCGGTGGCATTCCCATGTCGCATACCGGTTGAACCAGTAGTTGGAACTTCTTGGTTCTATTTTGTTCCTCCCAATTGTTCAACTTTGTATAACTTGTCTAATTTTTTGAAATTAGTTTAATTTTATTGGGTCCACGTACCTCTAGTTTTAAGAGGTTTTTTTTTTCCTCTCTTTCTTCGTTTTTTCTTCTCCCCTCCCTCTCTTCCTTTTCATTTCCATTCTTCCTCCCCTTCTTCCTGCTTGCCACAAACAAAGTTTAGTATTATTGCCTAGCTCTTTGACATTTCGCATGGCGAAGGTTTTTTCATTGAACGTACAGGGTTTTAACTCGCCAAATAAGCGAAGCAAGGCCTTTCGTAAGATTAATTCATTGAGGCCGGATATTCTATGTCTCCAGGAGACACATTTCTCATGCTCCTCCAAGCCTAAATTTCTGGATGCTAGGTATCCCCAAGTTTTTATGTCTTGCGCTAATTCTAAGCAGAAAGGGGTTCTTATATGTTTTCGAAGGGGTTCCCAATTTCATTGTAAATGGGAAAAAAGCGATCCTGAAGGTAGGTATTTGATTCTCATAGGGGAGTTGCAAGATGTGGAGTTGACAATTGCGTCATACTACGCCCCGAACACGAACCAGTTACCTTTTTTGAATTTCCTTGAGGAGGTAGTGTCAGTAGCAAAGGGGTCTACTATTATTTGTGGAGACTCTAACATGATACTTAATCCTCTCCTTGATAGGCAATCTTTTTCAAACCCAATGGCCAGTTCTCATGTTGTTCTGGCTTCAAAGGCATTTCGGAAATTGTTAGATTCTTGTTCGGTGGCTGACTGTTGGCGAGAGGCTCACCCAGGCACTCAAAATTACACACATTATTCGCACCCGCGTGCAGTACATACTAGAATAGATCACATATTTTTACCATTGTCAGCCCTAGCTCTAATGAGAGATATTAAAATTGTCCCGATCCCTTGGTCCGACCACGATGGGCTTCTACTTAATTTGAACTCCCTTCTCAGCAGACCATCGAGTTTCCTTTGGTTGCTTAATTCCTCTTTGCTATCAGACCCGGTTTTGGTTAAATCTATCGAGGAGTCATTGGTTGAATATTTTGATGTTAATGCGACTTCAGACATGTCGACCACGATATGTTGGGAGGCACATAAGCCCTCCATTAGGGGTAGACTGATTCAGTTGGCTTCTAAAAAGAAAAGGGAGAGGAACGCGTATATAGACAAATTGGAAAAGGAATACCTAGATTTAACGGAAAAAGCTAAAAGAAGATTCTCAAAGGAGATTCGTTTGGAACTTGATAGACTGACCCGGGATCTCAACTTGGCGTTAGCAGGCAAGGCTGAAAACTCAATTAGATGGCTTAAACATAAATATTATTATAAGGCGAATAAACCGGATTCCTTGTTGGTCAAAAAACTGAAGACTCCTGAACAACACTATCGCCCGATTAGACTGAGAAGTGATAGAGGCAATATTACTAGTAACCCAACTAAGGTAGTGGAATTATTTAGATCTCAGCTTTTAAAATTATATTCTAGTCCGGGCAATTTGAAGGGGGACGCGATATCTAGTTTCTTGAATGGGAGCTCACTTCCATCTGTGCCTGATCATTTTAGGCCAATATCATTAATAAATGTGGATGTTAAAATATTTGCTAAAGTTCTAGCAGACAGGTTGTCTGGTCTCATGCCATTATTGGTTCATAATGATCAAACGGGTTTCATACCAGGGCGACATGCGGGAGACAATATTAGGAGAGTAATCCAACTATCGTATTTAGCCCGGACTAGAGATCAGCCGGTTATGCTTCTTTCATTAGATATAAGAAAAGCGTTCGACTCGGTCTCGTGGGACTATCTTTTTTGTTTATTGGAGAAGTGGGGCTTTGGGCCGAAGTTCCTAAATATTTTGAAAGCAATTTATAATTCTCCGGTCGCTTTTGTTAAGTATAGTGGTTATAGATCAGACCCCTTTCCTCTGGCCAGAGGGACGAGGCAGGGCTGTCCTTTGTCTCCTTTATTGTTCGCCCTGGCTATGGAGCCGTTAGCCCAAAAGATCAGAGATTCTCTGGATATTTCTGGTGTTGAGGTGGGGTGTGAGCAACATAAACTTAGCCTATTTGCTGATGATGTTTTGTTAACTGTCACTAACCCGCTGGTATCTATTCCGAATCTGCTACGGACTTTGGGTCTGTTCGCAGAGGCATCCGGTCTTCAAGTGAACACAAATAAATCTAAGGCATTAAATGTCAACCTGTCTGCTGAACTTTGGGATCAATTGAAGTCCAACTATGATTTTGGTTGGGAGGATAAGGCCTTGAAATATCTGGGGATAGCCCTAACTAACCGTTACGAGTCTTTATATGCTGCGAACTACCTTCCCTTACGTAGGAAATTTAACACTTTATTGTCGCAATGGCAAGAGTTTAATTTGTCTTGGCTAGGGAAAATTGCAGCTGTTAAGATGACCCTGCTCCCTACATTTTTATATTTGCGAGGACCTTACCATTACAGATACCTCCTACATTTTTGAGAGAATTGCAGGGACGAATCTCTTCATTTATTTGGAGTGGTAAGAAGCAGAGGATTGCGAGTAAGATAATGACTAGATCTAAACAGGCTGGAGGGTTGGAAGTCCCAAGATTCGGTAAATATTACCAAGCGGCGCAGGTCGCTCAGCTTCTCTCTTATCATGCTACCGAAGATGTTCCTGGGTGGGTCCGTATTGAATCAGAGTTTAAACGTAACGTCAGCCTTTATTGATAGGTGATCTTCTTTGGCTTGTACCAAAAGCTAGAGCATTGATAAATAATCCAATTTTGATCCATTCTTTGAGATTGTGGGATGATAACAAATTTTCAGGAAAATTGGCCTCCCCTCATATGCCATTAACACCTCTGTGGGGTAATTTAGCGTTCCCACCAGGGGTCTCGGATATGACTAGGTTTAGTGGTTGGAGGGTGGCGGGGATTATACGTGTATCTGATTGTTACCAGGGATCTGCTTTAGCTTCGTTTCAGCAACTTAGGGACAAATATAACCTCTCGCCGAAAGACCTTTTTGGGTACCTTCAAGTTACACATTTTATAAGATCTTTGATGAAAAGCTTTCCCAAATTAGATATTCTTACCTGCTTTGAGCAGCGTTGTAAACATGATCCAAGAGGCAAGAGAGCGATAGCAGATATTTATCAGCTTTTGAGCCAGAAATTAGAGGGGGGTTCTTTGCCTTACAGGGATAAATGGGAGTCGGACCTTAAAAATGAGAGATCTCGGGAAGCATGGCAGGTGATGTGGCGGGCGACCTTTGGTAAGAAAGCCTCAGTACAGGCCATTGAAGCAAATGTTAAGGTGGTTTTAAGGTGGTATATGGTCCCGGCGCAGCTGCGATTTGTAGGGGTGAGTACTCAGGGCAATTGTTTTCGCGGATGTTCAAATTGTCATATTTGGTGGGAGTGTGTTTGCGAGAGTTTTGGTTAAAAATTTTTGAAATTCTTAGCAGGCTTATGGACATATATGTACCCCTTGACCCTTGGATTGCGCTCCTTAATGATACTCTGCCTGGCAGTTCGGCAAATCAAAGACAATTATGTTATCATATTTGTACATGCGCCAAGCTTGTCATCGCTAAGGCGTTGAAGAAGCCCCTACTGAGTTTTGGGGAATTCAAAAACCCAGTGAACAATACTTTGGCTATGGAGAAGATGACAGCTATCCATGAGGATAGGCTGGAGGAGTATTGGGAGGTGTGGGATCCCTGGATAAGGGAAGTCTTACCTGCTACGTTCGATAGAAATCTCCTAAATGTCTGAGGTTGGCTTTTTGATTGGATTTCTCTGAAATGTTTAAACGCATCCCTTCTCCCTTCCCCCATCCCTCCCTTTCCTTCCCCAATTCTTCCCCTCTTCCTCCCTCCCCCCCCTTATTATTATTATTATTTTTTTTTTTTATTAGTTTACATTTATTTGTTTAGAATTTATAATGCTGATTTACTAGGGTTGTTGGCCTGAAACACAAATTTGAGGTTATCCAATGTTGGTTGTATGTCAAATATATTTTGAAGTTGTTTTTCAATAATGTTTTACTGAATGTGTCGATATTTTGGTATTCCCCACTTTAGGGTTAATATTTGCCTTTGCTCTTTTGTAGAGCCCATAACTATTGTATCCTTTTGTTTGTTGATGATATGATACAACAGACGTGATGCTGCATTATGCTTTGCATAAGATATTGTCTATTTTTATGCTGTTCTGTGCAATAAAATTATTGAAAGAAAAAAAGGCAAATGTTTATAAAGTTTAAAAGTTTTAAAAAGTTTTTTTTTATTAGTTACAGATACCAGAAACATGTTAATGTGTTATTTTCTTCTAAATAGGCATCTAATACTTTTTGAAGCTGTCAGCTGTTGATGCTGTAATAAGCTTCTTAGAGAGACTATTCCACATTTTATAGTTCTAGTTATAGTAAAAAAGGATTGTCGCCTTTGGTGATTAGAGCCTTATTCATGATGTGCGCGTTTAGTAGTTTAGTTTAGTATCTTTAGTATCTTTTTGGTGGCTATAGCGTCATTTTTGTCTTCTCTGGCGCTGTGCTGTGGACCATAGTGGCACTAGAAGGGGTAGCTATCTAATTTGCTTTGATTGTTACACTAGGTATTGGACAGCCTGTGTCAGCGCATGTTGGACCCGACTGCTTTTTCTCCCAGTGCCAGTAAGCGCCACTTTGTACTGGCGTTTTTCCAGCACTGCACAGAGTTTTTACAAATGTTTTCCTCTTTGAACAGATTTGTGCTGTATTTTTCTGGCGCTGGTCTGCGTTTCATCATTATAGTCAAGAATTTGCTGCTGAAGACAAAGGAGGCAAACTTTACAGTGCGTTTAGGCTGCGTTTTATTTGTTAAATTACACATTGCTAAGCAAAAAAGAAAATAAATTTTAATAACCCCCCCCCAAAAAAATTACCAATACAAGTTCTGTACAAATAAATGTGTGTAATATTAATTATAAGCATCAAACCTTTCAATCCAATTCTGCCTGTTGTGCTCTATGAGATCTTGACCTACAGCACCAGGTTTCAACTGTCGCTGCTTCAACCAGAGCATCCGGCGCTGTGACCTCTTGGGTGCTAGGTTTAAAGTGGATGAAAACCCAGAAATTGGTCCACCACTCATCTGCTGCCAACCCCCCCCCCCCCGCCAGAGAAGCCGGGCACTGCTGTTGGGTAGGCGGTGGCACGGTTTTAAAAAACAACGGCGCCACGTCCTGCACCACTTTTGAGAGAGCGTATTGGCTCTCTCAAAAGTTCTGCTGTGATGAGGGTGCAGCCAGCTGGCCGCATCCCCGGCACGCTGTTGGGGCACGCATGCCCATGTCCAGCCATTCAATAAGGTGGGACCGTGTGCGGCCGCAGGGAAGCCTGGGATGTGTCCGCTGGCAGAATCATGTCGCTGGACCTGCCGGGATCAGGTAAGAACACCGTCACCCAGGAGGCTTTCATACAGCAGGGCATCTGGAGGGTAGGCAAGTGGCCAGGCCTGGATTCCAGGGCCCGGCCATGCAGTTTTGACACACTTTAAATAAGACTGCGGCCACCGCATCTGTGCTGACATTTTTCTTTGTTTCTTAAAATCGCACTTTGAGTGCAGCTGAGGCAAAAAAAAGTGTCCCTGTGTGGTGCTTCATAAATAAGGCTTCCCATCTTTTTTTCTTCAGATGAAGGGAGTGCCCCCTTATCTTTAGAGGGGATTTTAGACTAAATAGCTATTACCCATAATTTTAGTATTGGCTAATTATATATTTATAGCTAATCAAGTCTTCATAACTAAGATCCTCCATTCCTTGGTTTGGTGGCTCTCCTCTGGACCTTTTCCATGGTGTCTGTCCCAGAACTGGGCAGCATATTCCAGGTGTAGGAGCACCAGTGCCTTGTAAAGAGGCAATAGTACATCCTGTGATTCCATGCATCTTGACAGCTGCTTGACATTACATGCTGTTATTTAGCCTGTGGTCTACCAGTACCCCCTGAGCCTTCTGACTAATGATTCTCCCAGCTTTACTCCTCCAAGGACATATGTGGCCTTCATGTTGTTAGACCCTAAGTGCATCCCTTTACATTCATTCAAATTGAACTTAATTTGCCAAGTGGAGGCCCAGACACTCAAAGTCTCAGAGTCAGTCTAATGCTTGTGAGCATCTTCAATGGACTGCACTGTGCCACATATCTTGGTGTCGTCTGCAACAATGAAGTGCTAGTGTAAAAAATGGACACACTTTCCAAGACTGGCTTGGGATGCCACATTACTCTTAATATTTTGGACGCAGATTATGGTCTATCATCTTCCCGTAACTGAATGCCTTATTTTAAATCAAAGCAGGAAAAAGTCACTATTTTCATAAATTATTGTAAAGCAAGTTTACTGAGTCAAAGCCTACATATCCTACTATGGGGCAGAATGTAGGTAGGATATATAGTGATCGGCGAACCTGAACTGCAAAGTTCGGGTTTGTACTGAACTTTACAAGTTGGGGTTCCTAAACCCGAACACGGATTCAGCCAGAAGTTTGTGTTTGAGTTTGACGCCCAGTCCGAACTCAGAAAAGCTGGTTGACGGGCTGCTCCCCTAAAGGATGAAGCAGCAGCTGCTGTAAAACTTACCTGAGCCCCACAATCCCCTTTCTGTTGGCATCTGGCAGTAAGAGTGTCCTCACTCAAGAGAAGCAGCAGCTAAAGAGCGAAAAATTACACATACAAACTAAAAGAGATTTACATAGAAGAACTAGGTAGGAGGAATTTTTATATTGGCAGTAACATTTCCAGGCACCAGCTAAACAAAGCAGCAGTCTAAAACAAAGATAATCTTCTTATTTTGATTGATACCCCCTCCCTAAAATGCACTGAAGTTCTGCACACTTCATTTGAAAGTTGCTTTAAAAAGCCTCCACTAATACAGCACCGCAAAATATCATCCTGTCCTATGCAGGCTGTGAGGAGACCGGAACGCGTCCCTTTTATCAGCCACTAAAATTGAGTACATAGCGCATCTGTGTTCTTCCATATTGTTTGGTTATGCCCAGTTTAGTGTAAGCAGCTGCAATATCACCAAATAAATAATAATAGGACATTTTGTTATTGTGTTTCCATAAGATGTTTGCCAGGAGAGATACATTGAGATGAATATCAAATTGACAAGGCATCCCTGGGACGCATTAGAGACACAATGAGAGTAGGAAATGAGAAGGAAACTGAGATAACTCTTTCACTCCTGCCAGGAATCTTTCAACAAAAAGCCGAGACAGGAGAGAGCCTAGGAATATATATATATATATATATATATATATATATATATATTTATACTGTGTATACAGTATACACTATATATAGATATACAACTGAAGGTCATCATACCAAATATGAGAATATTACGCTGCGTTCCCCAAAAAATTAAATTATTTCATATAGAGGCTGATTTAAGACTAATGCCACGTATTGCCATGTGAGCGCCTGTGTAGAGGCGCTTAGAGCGACCGCTAGTAGACGCTGCAAGCCGTGTCGGGCGCTGTGACCTAGCTTAGCGGGTGGCACTGTACTATCCTGTCCAGCGTTGATGAATGTGATGTCTGGAGGGCGCCATAGAAGCGCTCACCTTGATTAACTGCAGAGCCAATCGCAAACGCTAGGTGGTGTCCCTAGGTTAAAGCGCCCAAGGCTAAGCTACATCTAATAACAGGACAACGCTGCAGTGAACGATAGATAGCGCCAGTTTAGTGCAACCAGCCCTTGGCGCTGAAGCCCATATTCAAGAAAAAAACACACATAACCAGCGTCGGCCCTCTAGCTTTTAGCGCCAGAAGCTATGTGATAAAAGTCTGTTTCTCAACACATATACACCAGCACCAGAGCGAAACACATGGAATTACATAGTTTTAACACTGTGACAGTGACACTGCAACGACAGACCTGCACATACAATTCTGCCTTAAAAATTTAAAACAAAAAAAGAAACAATAAAAGTGTTTGTCTGCAGGGCAGGAGAGGCCACACAATGATTTGACACGCTATTTAAACACAACTAAAAGAAACACCATTGAAATGTATGGCAGATCGCTACTGAGAGAAAGGTACTGCATGGCGCTGCTGAACCTAGAGCGCCTGCGCTATACACTAAACAGCCGCTAGTGATACATGTGACACTACATGACACTTTTACAGGCGCTCACCAGATTGACTTGCAGCTACATCACACTACCTGGCGTTATCGGTTCTTAAATAACCCCCATAGTTATTTTTCATATTTTTTACTATTAAACTCATGGATGGCATTATGTCTCAGGGCTTTTTATAATTAGTTTGCCAGTTGAGTCCAAAATAAAGGAAACATACTAATGAAGAACATTTCACATTATTACGCAGGTCAGACAGTTCAAGCAAAGTAGGAAAGAAAAATGATCTTTGCTGCCATAAAGCAATAAATAGTGCAATGCCTTCAATAAGTTATGAAAAAATTAAATGCGATTTGTAGGTGATTTTCAGCACAAATGGGTTTGTACAGATAAAGGTAAAATGAGGAAGATTTCTGCCAGACAAATTCATTGGATTAAAGTCCCTGTTTAAACACACACACCAACTTCCTCCCACCTTGTACCCCTTAGGAGCAGTATAAAATAAGCCATTTCAAAGAATCTCAAAATCTTTGATTAAAGGCCTAATTTCTCAAGCACTTTTAGCGCAAAATATGATTTTTTCAGCATGTTGCTGCACTGCTAATGTTTTAGTAAATGTGTTTCTTGCAGTGCAGTATCATGAGCTCCAAGGGATAGAATTGTTGTTTGACAACTTTTTTGCATTGTCCTGGAGGAATGAAATTGAAAGGAGGGCAGACTTTAGAGCCCTGCTATGGCTTCTACTCTTTGCTGCAAGATTTGGAAGGGAAGCAAATAGGACAGGCATCAAGTGAGCTGCTTGCAGCCTTATTGTTGTCCTGGGGTTTACAGTCCCTTTAAGAGGGTTGCTGCTAAAAGGCCATTGCAAAGCTGTGAATGGGTGCAAACCAAATGGTGTAGGACCTTAATCAGTGTTCACAAGCAGAAATGGTTGCATTGGGCCCAGAGGTAGATGAAGACTAATTGTCAGTGCTGTACAGCCCTGGATGGTCCAGATGGATGTAGTAGTGGATGGTTGGTTGAAGCCCACCATGTCTCACCAAGGCTGCTATATCAGAAAGGAGGAGGTGAAGTGATGTTTTGGGCTGGAGACATGGAGAAAAGGGAACCTTTAGGGTCCCTGAAAGTGTGAAAATGACCATGGCAAAGTATATAGAGGTTCTTTCTTCCATGGTACAAAAAGAAAAAACATGCCTTCCTTAGTAAAACCATCTTCATGCATGGCAATCAAGCATCTCTTGATGCAAAGCATACATCTGAATCATTGGCCCCCAGGGGCGGGCTGGCCATGGGGCATACCGGGCAGAATCCCGGTAGGCTGGCACATGGGAAGGCCGCAACCGCGGGAGGAGGGGTGGTGGCCGTTGAGCAGAGAAGTGGAATGGGTGGAGGCCACTGTGCCCGCCGCCACCGGCCCCACTCTCACACACACACTAATAGCATACCCCCCAACTGTTACAAAAATATCCCGGGATGCCCCTGAATGAGCCAGAGTGCAGGACCGACCTGAGGCCACCCCTCACACTAACATGAATTTGGGAAACTACAAGCAGTGCTTCGTTCTGCCTATCAAAAGCGCTACTTGCAATGTGTCACACGCAGAGGAGAAGAAGCCTGTGACAGGCAGCCGCCCTGGCCAATCAGGAGCAGTCTCTGTCCTCCACACTTCAGAGAGGAATTTAAAAGGCAACAGGCGGGTTTTCATGCCGGACGCCTGTTAGTGATGGAGAACGAAGGAGAGGCACTGCTAATTCTTAATGTTGTCTAAAGTTGTTAGTGGGCTGTGGGAGGGGTGTAATGAGAGGTGACTCCATGCTACACACATCAAGGAACGGGAAGGCCGGCCTGACTGACAAGCAAGGGACTTTTCATCCTTCTTTGCATTGTTCTGGGCCTCTGTAGCTGAAGGGGTTAATGATTAGAGCAGCAGTGGCTGGGAGCTGGGCTCTCATTAACCCCTTACTGGCAGTTGTACTGAATTAGGAGCAGCCCTGACTCCACAGTCTTCTGTATTTGATATTTAGAGTGGACCAAAAGCAGACAGGACTCTAGGGCTGCCAGATTCCTCACTTTCCTTTATGTGTAAAAGCCCCCGGATCTCTGAGTTGACTTACCTAGCTGGCCATCCCATGCCGGCCAGCTGCTGCACGCTCCCGCACTGGGCCTATCTAAATGGCCTCAATCCAGGGGTTTCACAAAGTGGGGCATCCTAAATTGGAATGCCCCAAGGTCACTGACCAAAACCCAAGTAAGCCAAAAGGTTTTGTTTCACCTTAATTTGCACCCTCCAGCCCGAAGTGAAGAGAAACCCATTTCTCTGTGGGCTCCATGTGTCTAAGGACAGGAAGTTGCAGCACGCACTGCAGTGATCAGCACCTCCTTAATTAGAAAGCACTGGCTTCTGCATTGTAAACTGTGACTTCCAGTCCACCACCAGAGGCAACCTTGCATCTGCTTACTGTTCAGCTAGGGGAAATGGGGAATGGAAAGCCCATGCCATAGGCTGACAAATTATTGTAGGTATGCTTTAAAGAGGAGCAACTAACTCCCTAGTGTCTATAATACTAAAGGGCTGGTATACTGCCTCTTTAAGGGGCATCCCAAATTGGGATTCCTCACTGTCTGTATCCCCAGGGATCGTCCAGTGCTCTCACCAATGCCATGCTGCATGAGGGCTTTACCTTCAGCCCGGCATGTACCCCCCCCCCCAGGTATTTCTGAATGGCCGGTGCCAACTCTGCTATAGGATCTGCAACTATTAAAGCAGGTTCAAACCCTTTAGTCCAGACTGGAGTGTAAAAGGCCCCAGGGCCTAGGATTGTTTCCAGGTCAGGATTCCCCACTCTATAAACCCCCCCCCCTCAGTCACCCAGTGTACTGACCAATCAGCCAATCCCACTGCGCATGTGTTGGTCATGGCCACATCACCGGCTTTCCCCAGCTAGCGGTCGCTCTGAGCGTCGCGCTACAGACACTTATCTGCCGGTACCTGGCGTTAGTAATGAATCAGCCTGCCCGATTGATTGTATGCAGTATGCAGAGTCTTCTGGCTGGCAGAAAAGTTGCCTTTTGTTTTTTTTTTTTTTTTTTTTTGTGCATCCTGGACTGTACCTTTAAGTGCCCATTAGTGGAAGATGTTGCTACCTTATTGGAAACACATCTGCTCCTCACCTGGAGATAATCTGCACCGTTAAACCTGATAACTCTCCACATGAGAAAGAGAGCACTTCCTGCTGAGGTAAAGGGCTACATACATACTAAATAACCTCCCTATCTTAAACCAGACTTTTGGTCCACATAAGCTACCCCTTAGGGGACATTACAGTTTGGAATGCCTTGCAGCGAGGACTGTAATGATAACCCCCCACTTGAGCAGCACACTCAACTCATTGAGATCCAGCTTTGGGCTCTGTCCACGCCAGCCATTTGGATATGCTGGTGAGGATGCATGCACCAGATAGAGGAGAGCTGGGAATACAAATAGAGGCCTGCAGATTAAACCTCAGGGGGCCTCACAACCACAGAGAGGCACAACCAGAGAGGAACAAATACGTACAAACACCACCCAAAAAATGTGCTAAAGAAAAACCCATTGAAAACAATATAGTGCTATAGTAGTGCATTATGTGTTAAGTGAACCCCCCAAAAATCACAAAAGTGTAAACAAAAAAACCTTAAAGCAATAAACACTTGCTTGGCATAGTCCTGTAATCTAAAAGATTCCATGGCTGGGAGCTAGCCTCCTATACCGGAAGCCTCGCTGCAAGAAGCCTGTTTCTGACCTTCTCTGGCAGGTCCTGCGATGCTGTGATCACCAGCGGCTGCATCCCCAGCTTCAATTCTGCAGTGCACACTCCTGCGCCCAGCCCTTCTGAATAACTGGGCGCAGGAGTGCACACGCCCAAGCAGAGGGCCAGGGATTCAGCCAATCGACAAGCTCAAAGTGCTACTGGGTGTTGCCTAGTAGTGGAAAAACAGCTGGCAGCATCGCCCAGCTGCTTGAGCAGGGCCTATGACATAAGCGGAGCATGGGGGCCCTTGGCATAAGTAGAGCATGGGGGCCCTTGGCATAAGTAGAGCATGGGGGCCCTTGGCATAAGTAGAGCATGGGGGCCCTCGGTAGAGATGAGCGAACTTTTGAAAAATTCGATTCGACTGATTCGCCGAATTTTCCGACAAAAATCGTTTCGACCCGAATAAATTCGCGACGAATCGCTATTAAAAACGGCTATTTCTGAGCCTCCTAGAGCCTCAATAGGGTTGTAAACCATTCTGCCTTGCTGTAACACGCACAGGATGCGTGCTGGGTTAGTTAAATAATACTTTGAATAAATATCACATGCAGATCAGAGGCATCGCTAATAGAGTCGCAGAGCGGCACAATTGCAGAGAGTTGAAGTGGCATCACTATGAGGGGCAGAAGGAGCCCAAACATTGCTTTAAAGAGACACTGGAGTTGGCAGCAGCAGGAGCCCAAAAATTGGATGAATCACACCCTGGAGTTGGCAGGAGTTGACAGCAGCAGCAGCAGCAGGAGCCCAAATATTACATTAAAGAGACCCTGGGGTTGGCCTCAGGAGCCCAAAAATTGGATGAATCACACCCTGGAGTTGGCAGCAGCAGCAGCAGGAGCCCAAATATACACTGGAGTTGGCTTCAGGAGCCCAAAAATTGGATGAATCACACCCTGGAGTTGGCAGGAGTTGACAGTAGCAGCAGCAGGAGCCCAAATATTACATTAAAGAGACCCTGGGGTTGGCCTCAGGAGCCCAAAAATTGGATGAATCACACCCTGGAGTTGGCAGCAGCAGCAGCAGGAGCCCAAATATACACTGGAGTTGGCTTCAGGAGCCCAAAAATTAGATGAATCACACCCTGGAGTTGGCAGGAGTTGACAGCAGCAGCAGCAGCAGGAGCCCAAATATACACTGGAGTTGGCTTCAGGAGCCCAAAAATTGGATGAATCACACCCTGGAGTTGGCAGCAGCAGCAGCAGGAGCCCAAATATACACTGGAGTTGGCTTCAGGAGCCCAAAAATTGGATGAATCACACCCTGCAGTTGGCAGGAGTTGACAGCAGCAGCAGCAGCAGCAGGAGCCCAAATATACACTGGAGTTGGCTTCAGGAGCCCAAAAATTGGATGAATCACACCCTGGAGTTGGCAGAAGTTGGCAGCAGCAGCAGGAGCCCAAATATGCACTGGAGTTGGCTTCAGGAGCCCAAAAATTGGATGAATCACACCCTGGAGTTGGCAGGAGTTGGCAGTAGCAGCAGCAGGAGCCCAAATATACACTGGAGTTGGCTTCAGGAGCCCAAAAATTGGATGAATCACACCCTGGAGTTGGCAGGAGTTGACAGTAGCAGCAGCAGGAGCCCAAATATACACTGGAGTTGGCTTCAGGAGCCCAAAAATTGGATGAATCACACCCTGCAGTTGGCAGGAGTTGACAGCAGCAGCAGCAGCAGCAGGAGCCCAAATATACACTGGAGTTGGCTTCAGGAGCCCAAAAATTGGATGAATCACACCCTGGAGTTGGCAGCAGCAGCAACAGGAGCCCAAATATACACTGGAGTTGGCTTCAGGAGCCCAAAAATTGGATGAATCACACCCTGGAGTTGGCAGGAGTTGACAGCAGCAGCAGCAGCAGGAGCCCAAATATACACTGGAGTTGGCTTCAGGAGCCCAAAAATTGGATGAATCACACCCTGGAGTTGGCAGAAGTTGGCAGCAGCAGCAGCAGCAGGAGCCCAAATATACACTGGAGTTGGCTTCAGGAGCCCAAAAATTGGATGAATCACACCCTGGAGTTGGCAGGAGTTGGCAGTAGCAGCAGCAGGAGCCCAAATATACACTGGAGTTGGCTTCAGGAGCCCAAAAATTGGATGAATGACACCCTGGAGTTGGCAGGAGTTGACAGCAGCAGCAGCAGCAGAAGCCCAAATATTACATTAAAGAGACCCTGGGGTTGGCCTCAGGAGCCCAAAAATTGGATGAATCACACCCTGGAGTTGGCAGCAGCAGCAGCAGGAGCCCAAATATACACTGGAGTTGGCTTCAGGAGCCCAAAAATTGGATGAATCACACCCTGGAGTTGGCAGAAGTTGGCAGCAGCAGCAGCAGGAGCCCAAATATACACTGGAGTTGGCTTCAGGAGCCCAAAAATTGGATGAATCACACCCTGGAGTTGGCAGGAGTTGACAGTAGCAGCAGCAGGAGCCCAAATATACACTGGAGTTGGCTTCAGGAGCCCAAAAATTGGATGAATCACACCCTGCAGTTGGCAGGAGTTGACAGCAGCAGCAGGAGCCCAAATATTACATTAAAGAGACCCTGGGGTTGGCCTCAGGAGCCCAAAAATTGGATGAATCACACCCTGGAGTTGGCAGCAGCAGCAGCAGGAGCCCAAATATACACTGGAGTTGGCTTCAGGAGCCCAAAAATTGGATGAATCACACCCTGGAGTTGGCAGGAGTTGACAGTAGCAGCAGCAGGAGCCCAAATATTACATTAAAGAGACCCTGGGGTTGGCCTCAGGAGCCCAAAAATTGGATGAATCACACCCTGGAGTTGGCAGCAGCAGCAGCAGCAGGAGCCCAAATATACACTGGAGTTGGCTTCAGGAGCCCAAAAATTGGATGAATCACACCCTGGAGTTGGCAGGAGTTGACAGCAGCAGCAGCAGCAGGAGCCCAAATATACACTGGAGTTGGCTTCAGGAGCCCAAAAATTGGATGAATGACACCCTGGAGTTGGCAGCAGCAGCAGCAGGAGCCCAAATATACACTGGAGTTGGCTTCAGGAGCCCAAAAATTGGATGAATCACACCCTGCAGTTGGCAGGAGTTGACAGCAGCAGCAGCAGCAGCAGGAGCCCAAATATACACTGGAGTTGGCTTCAGGAGCCCAAAAATTGGATGAATCACACCCTGGAGTTGGCAGAAGTTGGCAGCAGCAGCAGCAGGAGCCCAAATATACACTGGAGTTGGCTTCAGGAGCCCAAAAATTGGATGAATCACACCCTGGAGTTGGCAGCAGCAGCAGGAGCCCAAATATACACTGGAGTTGGCTTCAGGAGCCCAAAAATTGGATGAATCACTCCCAGGAGTTGGCAGGAGTTGACAGTAGCAGCAGCAGGAGCCCAAATATTACATTAAAGAGACCCTGGGGTTGGCCTCAGGAGCCCAAAAATTGGATGAATCACACCCTGGAGTTGGCAGCAGCAGCAGCAGGAGCCCAAATATACACTGGAGTTGGCTTCAGGAGCCCAAAAATTGGATGAATCACACCCTGGAGTTGGCAGAAGTTGGCAGCAGCAGCAGCAGGAGCCCAAATATACACTGGAGTTGGCTTCAGGAGCCCAAAAATTGGATGAATCACACCCTGGAGTTGGCAGGAGTTGACAGTAGCAGCAGCAGGAGCCCAAATATACACTGGAGTTGGCTTCAGGAGCCCAAAAATTGGATGAATCACACCCTGCAGTTGGCAGGAGTTGACAGCAGCAGCAGGAGCCCAAATATTACATTAAAGAGACCCTGGGGTTGGCCTCAGGAGCCCAAAAATTGGATGAATCACACCCTGGAGTTGGCAGCAGCAGCAGCAGGAGCCCAAATATACATTGGAGTTGGCTTCAGGAGCCCAAAAATTGGATGAATCACACCCTGGAGTTGGCAGGAGTTGACAGTAGCAGCAGCAGGAGCCCAAATATTACATTAAAGAGACCCTGGGGTTGGCCTCAGGAGCCCAAAAATTGGATGAATCAAACCCTGGAGTTGGCAGCAGCAGCAGCAGGAGCCCAAATATACACTGGAGTTGGCTTCAGGAGCCCAAAAATTGGATGAATCACACCCTGGAGTTGGCAGGAGTTGACAGCAGCAGCAGCAGGAGCCCAAATATACACTGGAGTTGGCTTCAGGAGCCCAAAAATTGGATGAATCAAACCCTGGAGTTGGCAGCAGCAGCAGCAGGAGCCCAAATATACACTGGAGTTGGCTTCAGGAGCCCAAAAATTGGATGAATCACACCCTGCAGTTGGCAGGAGTTGACAGCAGCAGCAGCAGCAGGAGCCCAAATATACACTGGAGTTGGCTTCAGGAGCCCAAAAATTGGATGAATCACACCCTGGAGTTGGCAGCAGCAGCAGCAGGAGCCCAAATATACACTGGAGTTGGCTTCAGGAGCCCAAAAATTGGATGAATCACACCCTGCAGTTGGCAGGAGTTGACAGCAGCAGCAGCAGCAGGAGCCCAAATATACACTGGAGTTGGCTTCAGGAGCCCAAAAATTGGATGAATCACACCCTGGAGTTGGCAGAAGTTGGCAGCAGCAGCAGCATGAGCCCAAATATACACTGGAGTTGGCTTCAGGAGCCCAAAAATTGGATGAATCACACCCTGGAGTTGGCAGGAGTTGGCAGTAGCAGCAGCAGGAGCCCAAATATACACTGGAGTTGGCTTCAGGAGCCCAAAAATTGGATGAATCACACCCTGGAGTTGGCAGGAGTTGACAGCAGCAGCAGCAGCAGCAGGAGCCCAAATATTACATTAAAGAGACCCTGGGGTTGGCCTCAGGAGCCCAAAAATTGGATGAATCACACCCTGGAGTTGGCAGCAGCAGCAGCAGGAGCCCAAATATACACTGGAGTTGGCTTCAGGAGCCCAAAAATTGGATGAATCACACCCTGGAGTTGGCAGAAGTTGGCAAAAGCAGCAGCAGCAGGAGCCCAAATATACACTGGAGTTGGCTTCAGGAGCCCAAAAATTGGATGAATCACACCCTGGAGTTGGCAGGAGTTGACAGTAGCAGCAGCAGGAGCCCAAATATACACTGGAGTTGGCTTCAGGAGCCCAAAAATTGGATGAATCACACCCTGCAGTTGGCAGGAGTTGACAGCAGCAGCAGGAGCCCAAATATTACATTAAAGAGACCCTGGGGTTGGCCTCAGGAGCCCAAAAATTGGATGAATCACACCCTGGAGTTGGCAGCAGCAGCAGCAGGAGCCCAAATATACACTGGAGTTGGCTTCAGGAGCCCAAAAATTGGATGAATCACACCCTGGAGTTGGCAGGAGTTGACAGTAGCAGCAGCAGGAGCCCAAATATTACATTAAAGAGACCCTGGGGTTGGCCTCAGGAGCCCAAAAATTGGATGAATCACACCCTGGAGTTGGCAGCAGCAGCAGCAGCAGGAGCCCAAATATACACTGGAGTTGGCTTCAGGAGCCCAAAAATTGGATGAATCACACCCTGGAGTTGGCAGGAGTTGACAGCAGCAGCAGCAGGAGCCCAAATATACACTGGAGTTGGCTTCAGGAGCCCAAAAATTGGATGAATGACACCCTGGAGTTGGCAGCAGCAGCAGCAGGAGCCCAAATATACACTGGAGTTGGCTTCAGGAGCCCAAAAATTGGATGAATCACACCCTGCAGTTGGCAGGAGTTGACAGCAGCAGCAGCAGCAGGAGCCCAAATATACACTGGAGTTGGCTTCAGGAGCCCAAAAATTGGATGAATCACACCCTGGAGTTGGCAGAAGTTGGCAGCAGCAGCAGCATGAGCCCAAATATACACTGGAGTTGGCTTCAGGAGCCCAAAAATTGGATGAATCACACCCTGGAGTTGGCAGGAGTTGGCAGTAGCAGCAGCAGGAGCCCAAATATACACTGGAGTTGGCTTCAGGAGCCCAAAAATTGGATGAATCACACCCTGGAGTTGGCAGGAGTTGACAGCAGCAGCAGCAGCAGCAGCAGGAGCCCAAATATTACATTAAAGAGACCCTGGGGTTGGCCTCAGGAGCCCAAAAATTGGATGAATCACACCCTGGAGTTGGCAGCAGCAGCAGCAGGAGCCCAAATATACACTGGAGTTGGCTTCAGGAGCCCAAAAATTGGATGAATCACACCCTGGAGTTGGCAGAAGTTGGCAAAAGCAGCAGCAGCAGGAGCCCAAATATACACTGGAGTTGGCTTCAGGAGCCCAAAAATTGGATGAATCACACCCTGGAGTTGGCAGGAGTTGACAGTAGCAGCAGCAGGAGCCCAAATATACACTGGAGTTGGCTTCAGGAGCCCAAAAATTGGATGAATCACACCCTGCAGTTGGCAGGAGTTGACAGCAGCAGCAGGAGCCCAAATATTACATTAAAGAGACCCTGGGGTTGGCCTCAGGAGCCCAAAAATTGGATGAATCACACCCTGGAGTTGGCAGCAGCAGCAGCAGGAGCCCAAATATACACTGGAGTTGGCTTCAGGAGCCCAAAAATTGGATGAATCACACCCTGGAGTTGGCAGGAGTTGACAGTAGCAGCAGCAGGAGCCCAAATATTACATTAAAGAGACCCTGGGGTTGGCCTCAGGAGCCCAAAAATTGGATGAATCACACCCTGGAGTTGGCAGCAGCAGCAGCAGCAGGAGCCCAAATATACACTGGAGTTGGCTTCAGGAGCCCAAAAATTGGATGAATCACACCCTGGAGTTGGCAGGAGTTGACAGCAGCAGCAGCAGCAGGAGCCCAAATATACACTGGAGTTGGCTTCAGGAGCCCAAAAATTGGATGAATGACACCCTGGAGTTGGCAGCAGCAGCAGCAGGAGCCCAAATATACACTGGAGTTGGCTTCAGGAGCCCAAAAATTGGATGAATCACACCCTGCAGTTGGCAGGAGTTGACAGCAGCAGCAGCAGCAGGAGCCCAAATATACACTGGAGTTGGCTTCAGGAGCCCAAAAATTGGATGAATCACACCCTGGAGTTGGCAGAAGTTGGCAGCAGCAGCAGCAGCAGGAGCCCAAATATACACTGGAGTTGGCTTCAGGAGCCCAAAAATTGGATGAATCACACCCTGGAGTTGGCAGCAGCAGCAGGAGCCCAAATATACACTGGAGTTGGCTTCAGGAGCCCAAAAATTGGATGAATCACACCCTGGAGTTGGCAGGAGTTGACAGTAGCAGCAGCAGGAGCCCAAATATTACATTAAAGAGACCCTGGGGTTGGCCTCAGGAGCCCAAAAATTGGATGAATCACACCCTGGAGTTGGCAGCAGCAGCAGCAGGAGCCCAAATATACACTGGAGTTGGCTTCAGGAGCCCAAAAATTGGATGAATCACACCCTGGAGTTGGCAGGAGTTGACAGTAGCAGCAGCAGGAGCCCAAATATACACTGGAGTTGGCTTCAGGAGCCCAAAAATTGGATGAATCACACCCTGCAGTTGGCAGGAGTTGACAGCAGCAGCAGGAGCCCAAATATTACATTAAAGAGACCCTGGGGTTGGCCTCAGGAGCCCAAAAATTGGATGAATCACACCCTGGAGTTGGCAGCAGCAGCAGCAGCAGGAGCCCAAATATACACTGGAGTTGGCTTCAGGAGCCCAAAAATTGGATGAATCACACCCTGGAGTTGGCAGGAGTTGACAGTAGCAGCAGCAGGAGCCCAAATATTACATTAAAGAGACCCTGGGGTTGGCCTCAGGAGCCCAAAAATTGGATGAATCACACCCTGGAGTTGGCAGCAGCAGCAGCAGCAGGAGCCCAAATATACACTGGAGTTGGCTTCAGGAGCCCAAAAATTGGATGAATCACACCCTGGAGTTGGCAGGAGTTGACAGCAGCAGCAGCAGCAGCAGGAGCCCAAATATACACTGGAGTTGGCTTCAGGAGCCCAAAAATTGGATGAATGACACCCTGGAGTTGGCAGCAGCAGCAGCAGGAGCCCAAATATACACTGGAGTTGGCTTCAGGAGCCCAAAAATTGGATGAATCACACCCTGCAGTTGGCAGGAGTTGACAGCAGCAGCAGCAGCAGGAGCCCAAATATACACTGGAGTTGGTTTCAGGAGCCCAAAAATTGGATGAATCACACCCTGGAGTTGGCAGAAGTTGGCAGCAGCAGCAGCAGCAGGAGCCCAAATATACACTGGAGTTGGCTTCAGGAGCCCAAAAATTGGATGAATCACACCCTGGAGTTGGCAGCAGCAGCAGGAGCCCAAATATACACTGGAGTTGGCTTCAGGAGCCCAAAAATTGGATGAATCACACCCTGGAGTTGGCAGGAGTTGACAGTAGCAGCAGCAGGAGCCCAAATATTACATTAAAGAGACCCTGGGGTTGGCCTCAGGAGCCCAAAAATTGGATGAATGACACCCTGGAGTTGGCAGCAGCAGCAGCAGGAGCCCAAATATACACTGGAGTTGGCTTCAGGAGCCCAAAAATTGGATGAATCACACCCTGGAGTTGGCAGAAGTTGGCAGCAGCAGCAGCAGGAGCCCAAATATACTCTGGAGTTGGCTTCAGGAGCCCAAAAATTGGATGAATCACACCCTGGAGTTGGCAGGAGTTGACAGTAGCAGCAGCAGGAGCCCAAATATACACTGGAGTTGGCTTCAGGAGCCCAAAAATTGGATGAATCACACCCTGCAGTTGGCAGGAGTTGACAGCAGCAGCAGGAGCCCAAATATTACATTAAAGAGACCCTGGGGTTGGCCTCAGGAGCCCAAAACTTGGATGAATCACACCCTGGAGTTGGCAGCAGCAGCAGCAGGAGCCCAAATATACATTGGAGTTGGCTTCAGGAGCCCAAAAATTGGATGAATCACACCCTGGAGTTGGCAGGAGTTGACAGTAGCAGCAGCAGGAGCCCAAATATTACATTAAAGAGACCCTGGGGTTGGCCTCAGGAGCCCAAAAATTGGATGAATCACACCCTGGAGTTGGCAGCAGCAGCAGCAGGAGCCCAAATATACACTGGAGTTGGCTTCAGGAGCCCAAAAATTGGATGAATCACACCCTGGAGTTGGCAGGAGTTGACAGCAGCAGCAGCAGCAGGAGCCCAAATATACACTGGAGTTGGCTTCAGGAGCCCAAAAATTGGATGAATCAAACCCTGGAGTTGGCAGCAGCAGCAGCAGCAGGAGCCCAAATATACACTGGAGTTGGCTTCAGGAGCCCAAAAATTGGATGAATCACACCCTGCAGTTGGCAGGAGTTGACAGCAGCAGCAGGAGCCCAAATATTACATTAAAGAGACCCTGGGGTTGGCCTCAGGAGCCCAAAACTTGGATGAATCACACCCTGGAGTTGGCAGCAGCAGCAGCAGGAGCCCAAATATACATTGGAGTTGGCTTCAGGAGCCCAAAAATTGGATGAATCACACCCTGGAGTTGGCAGGAGTTGACAGTAGCAGCAGCAGGAGCCCAAATATTACATTAAAGAGACCCTGGGGTTGGCCTCAGGAGCCCAAAAATTGGATGAATCACACCCTGGAGTTGGCAGCAGCAGCAGCAGGAGCCCAAATATACACTGGAGTTGGCTTCAGGAGCCCAAAAATTGGATGAATCACACCCTGGAGTTGGCAGGAGTTGACAGCAGCAGCAGCAGCAGGAGCCCAAATATACACTGGAGTTGGCTTCAGGAGCCCAAAAATTGGATGAATCAAACCCTGGAGTTGGCAGCAGCAGCAGCAGGAGCCCAAATATACACTGGAGTTGGCTTCAGGAGCCCAAAAATTGGATGAATCACACCCTGCAGTTGGCAGGAGTTGACAGCAGCAGCAGCAGCAGGAGCCCAAATATACACTGGAGTTGGCTTCAGGAGCCCAAAAATTGGATGAATCACACCCTGGAGTTGGCAGAAGTTGGCAGCAGCAGCAGCAGCAGGAGCCCAAATATACACTGGAGTTGGCTTCAGGAGCCCAAAAATTGGATGAATCACACCCTGGAGTTGGCAGCAGCAGCAGCAGGAGCCCAAATATACACTGGAGTTGGCTTCAGGAGCCCAAAAATTGGATGAATCACACCCTGGAGTTGGCAGGAGTTGACAGTAGCAGCAGCAGGAGCCCAAATATTACATTAAAGAGACCCTGGGGTTGGCCTCAGGAGCCCAAAAATTGGATGAATGACACCCTGGAGTTGGCAGCAGCAGCAGCAGGAGCCCAAATATACACTGGAGTTGGCTTCAGGAGCCCAAAAATTGGATGAATCACACCCTGGAGTTGGCAGGAGTTGACAGTAGCAGCAGCAGGAGCCCAAATATACACTGGAGTTGGCTTCAGGAGCCCAAAAATTGGATGAATCACACCCTGGAGTTGGCAGAAGTTGGCAGCAGGAGCCCAAATATACACTGGAGTTGGCTTCAGGAGCCCAAAAATTGGATGAATCACACCCTGGAGTTGGCAGAAGTTGGCAGCAGCAGCAGCAGCAGGAGCCCAAATATACACTGGAGTTGGCTTCAGGAGCCCAAAAATTGGATGAATCACACCCTGGAGTTGGCAGAAGTTGGCAGCAGCAGCAGCAGGAGCCCAAATATACACTGGAGTTGGCTTCAGGAGCCCAAAAATTGGATGAATCACACCCTGGAGTTGGCAGAAGTTGGCAGCAGCAGCAGCAGCAGGAGCCCAAATATACACTGGAGTTGGCTTCAGGAGCCCAAAAATTGGATGAATCACACCCTGGAGTTGGCAGCAGCAGCAGCAGGAGCCCAAATATACACTGGAGTTGGCTTCAGGAGCCCAAAAATTGGATGAATCACACCCTGGAGTTGGCAGGAGTTGACAGTAGCAGCAGCAGGAGCCCAAATATTACATTAAAGAGACCCTGGGGTTGGCCTCAGGAGCCCAAAAATTGGATGAATGACACCCTGGAGTTGGCAGCAGCAGCAGCAGGAGCCCAAATATACACTGGAGTTGGCTTCAGGAGCCCAAAAATTGGATGAATCACACCCTGGAGTTGGCAGGAGTTGACAGTAGCAGCAGCAGGAGCCCAAATATACACTGGAGTTGGCTTCAGGAGCCCAAAAATTGGATGAATCACACCCTGGAGTTGGCAGAAGTTGGCAGCAGGAGCCCAAATATACACTGGAGTTGGCTTCAGGAGACCAAAAATTGGATGAATCACACCCTGGAGTTGGCAGAAGTTGGCAGCAGCAGCAGCAGCAGGAGCCCAAATATACACTGGAGTTGGCTTCAGGAGCCCAAAAATTGGATGAATCACACCCTGGAGTTGGCAGAAGTTGGCAGCAGCAGCAGCAGGAGCCCAAATATACACTGGAGTTGGCTTCAGGAGCCCAAAAATTGGATGAATCACACCCTGGAGTTGGCAGGAGTTGACAGTAGCAGCAGCAGGAGCCCAAATATTACATTAAAGAGACCCTGGGGTTGGCCTCAGGAGCCCAAAAATTGGATGAATCACACCCTGGAGTTGGCAGCAGCAGCAGCAGGAGCCCAAAAAATGGCCTAAAGACATAAATATGTTTTGCACCATTTGGAAAGTGTAAAACGTGGCACCATGCTGAATCTAGTCGCATGCATCAGGCATTGGTGGGTGGAAATCCTGGCTGATCCATCCCTGATTCATTTTGACAAAGGTGAGTCTCTCCACATTTTTAGTTGACAGACGAGTTCTCCTCGCCGTAACTATGGCCCCCGCCGCACTAAACACCCGCTCAGATGGCACGCTACTTGCCGGGCAGGACAGCTTTTCCAGGGCAAACTCTGCTAGTTGCGGCCACAAATCAAGTTTGGCTGCCCAGAAGTCCAGCGGATCCTCAAGGTGTGTTGGCATGGTCATGTCAAAGTATGACATGACCTGCTGGTTGAGGTCCTGCTCCAGGTCTTCCTGCTGCTCATGAGTAGCCTCACTATGCGGGTGTAGAAAGCTACTCATTAGCGACTGAAGACTGAGGCTGCTGCTGCTGATGGAGCTGCTGCTGCTGCTCCTGCCAACCCCCCAGCGGCCATGGCAGTGGAAGGTGAGCGCAGAGGTCCCCTCGAGTCAGACCTGCGAGAGTATGGACCATGGCGCAGATAGGCATCGGCCAACTGCCTACGTAGAATGTCTTTGTAGTAGTTGAGTTTGTCCTCCCTCTCGGTGGGTTTAAAAAATGCCCCCATTTTGTGCCGGAAGCGAGGGTCCAATAATCTGGACAGCCAGAAGTCATCCCGCCGACAGATGGAAACAATTCTGGGGTCACTACGCAAGCACGTGAGCATGCTTCGTGCCATTTGCGCAAGTGACTCGGATGGACTACCTGTCTCCATCTCCACTGCATACTGCCACGGTGTGCCCGGGTCCTCTGTCTCGCCTTCCTCAAAAACCTCTAGCTCCTCTGGCTGCTCCTGCTCCTCCTCTCCTGTCCGCTGACTAGATAAACCAGCCATTTCGCCAAGCCTAAACTGTGTTTCGCTGGGCAACTCCTCCTCCTCCTCTTCCTCCTCCTCCTCCAGTTCAGCTCCAACGGGGTTCATGTGGCCGTAAGATGTAAACGCCATGTCTCCAGTGCCCTGACCAGCCATGGTTTCCAACATGTGCTGTAGTACATGAAGCAGTGGAATCACGTCGTTCATCCCGTAATCCTGCCGACTGACAAATAAAGTGGCTTCCTCAAAGGGCCTGAGCAAACGGCAGGTGTCACGTATGAGCTGCCACTGGTTGACATTGAAGTTACACAGGGGAGTCCCCCTATCTGCTTGGATCATCAGGAAATCCGTGATGGCTTTTCTCTGTTCATATAATCGGTCCAACATGTGAAGGGTGGAATTCCAACGGGTGGAAACATCGCAAATCAGACTATGTTGGGGGATACCATTCTGACGCTGTAGCTCAAGAAGGGTGTGTTTGGCGGTGTAGGAGTGGCTGAAGTGCATGCAAAGTTTCCTTGAAGTTGTTAGGATGTCCTGCAGATGGGGGGAACACTTCAGAAACCGCTTGACAACCAGATTGAAGACGTGAGCCATGCAGGGGGCATGGGTCAGGCTTCCTTGGCGCAGCGCAGACAAAATGTTCTTCCCATTGTCGGTAACCATGATTCCCATTTTAAGTTTTCTCGGAGTAAGCCATGTTTGGATTTCCTGATGAATACATTTAAGCAGTTCCTCCCCTGTGTGACTCCGTTCGCCAAGACAAACCATGTGAAGCACTGCGTGACACCTCCGTGCCCTGCACACATGGTAGACTGGAGGGGCACTGAGACTTGAGCCTACAGTGGAGGGTGAGGAGATGGCGGAGGATGAGGAGGCCGAGTCGCACGGTGTCACAGGCCCAATGGGCAGAGAGCGCAGAGGCCGAAGCGGCGTGACCTGTCCAAGTTGCTGCTGCAAAGGGACCACATTCACCCAGTGGGCCGTAAACGACATGTACTGCCCCTGACCGTAGTTACAGCTCCAGATGTCGGCGCTGCCATGTATTTTGCTACACACCGACAGGCTCAAGGACTGGCCCACCTTCTGTTCAACAAAAGTGTGCAGCGCTGGTACTGCCTTCTTGGCAAAGAAATGACGGCTTGGGACTCTCCACCTCGGCTCGGCACAAGCCATCAGTTCTCTGAAAGGTGCAGATTCCACCACCTGAAAAGGGAGCGACTGCAGCACCAGCAACTTGGACAGGAGCACATTCAGCTTCTGCGCCGTAGGATGAGTGGGCGCATACTGCTGTCTCTTGGACATGGCTTCGCTGATGGATTGCTGGCGGGATGCATGACTTGGAGGAGGAGGAGGAGCAGGAGCGACAGAGGATGGGTATAACGCACAGCTGCCTTCGGCTGAGGTGCTGGAGCCTTGGCTGGCAGAAATTGGGAGCTCACTTGGTGAGGAAGCAGACTGGACCACCCCTTGGGAGCCTCGGTTCTCCCAGGTCGTTTTATGGTGACGCATCATATGTTGACGCAGGGCCGTGGTGCCAACATTTGGACCCTGGCCACGCTTCACCTTTTGCCTACATATCTTGCATGTGGCCATGTTACCCTCCTGCGGATGCCTCAGGAAAAACTGCCACACTGCCGAGTAGCTACTTTTCCCACCCCCTGGCCTCACTGATTCACTGCTGCTGTTGCCAACTCCAGGAACCCCTGCTCCTCTACCTCCCGATAAGGTAGACTGCCGCACAGCAGGTGCTCTACCCCGGCCCCGGCCGGCTCCAGCCTTTGGAATTGTGCCCCCATGCTGACTGCTACCACCTTGCTGCCTCAGCTGCTGACTCCGGGGCAACCTGCGCCCCTCTTCTCCTGATGATGACGATGAAGCCCCTTCATCACCCGGCTCCCAAGTGCGATCGGCTTCATCGTCATCATCATCATCATCACCGAGTTGTGGCTGTACGTCACTGATGTTCGTGGATTCGTCAACAGTGTCTGGCGCAGGAGCTGGAACGCTCGCAGCACCCACGACACTGTCCACATCACTATTTGTCTGCCTAGCTAGAGAAGCCACCTCCATTTCTTGGCTGGGCAGTAGCTGCTGACTGTCCTCTATCTGATGGTCCTCCTCACTAAAGAGTGGAGCTGAACCCAAAGCATAGGATACGTCGCTGGGGGAGGGAACGGCGTAGGACAGAGGCAATGGGAGGACAGGGACTGCTCTCGGGGCATGCCAACTCAGGGTTGTGTCAGAGGAACCTACCGACCCTAGACTGGGGGTCTCAGACGTAAGTTGTGATGATGTTGTTGATGAGCGCGTCAACCAATCTACCACGGCAGATGCGTTACTGGTGGAGACCCGACCGCTAGCAGATACTGGCAGATTAGGTCTCTCAGCGTGACTCCTGCTGCTACTGGCCCCCAGTCTGATGCGAGCTCTGCCTGCGGAATCTTGGCCTCTGCCACTCCTCTTTTCACTTCCAGGCACTTGTCTGCCCGACATAGTCTAACTGGCGTGGTAGTAGGTGATATTTTAAGATCCCCCGGGCAGCGGTGGGTCTATATGAAACAGAATATAATGCACACCAAAAGTGAGCAGTAACACTCAGCCTCCAACAGGCCTGCTTAGTGTAAATAAGAGAGCTGCTTAGTGTAAATAAAGAGGGGTATGCTATGTTACAGAATGCCTCAACAGAAGTGCACCTGGCAGGCAGCAGTAAGCCTATGCCCAGCAAAAGTGTCTTTATCAGGCCTAATTTCAAATATGATAAGAGCAAATGCTTATATGGTCTTAAACAGAGACTGCTTTAGTCACAGAATGGGATGCCCCCAAAAAATATCCAGTAGTACTATGCCCAGCAAAAGTGTCTTTATCAGGCTAATTTCAAATATGATAAGAGCAAATGCTTATATGGTCTTAAACAGAGGCTGCTTTAGTCACAGAATGGGATGCCCCCAAAAAAGATCCAGTAGTACTATGCCCAGCAAAAGTGTCTTTATCAGGCCTAATTTCAAATATGATAAGAGCAAATGCTTATATGGTCTTAAACAGAGGCTGCTTTAGTCACAGAATGGGATGCCCCCAAAAAAGATCCAGTAGTACTATGCCCAGCAAAAGTGTCTTTATCAGGCCTAATTTCAAATATGATAAGAGCAAATGCTTATATGGTCTTAAACAGAGGCTGCTTTAGTCACAGAATGGGATGCCCCCAAAAAATATCCAGTAGTACTATGCCCAGCAAAAGTGTCTTTATCAGGCTAATTTCAAATATGATAAGAGCAAATGCTTATATGGTCTTAAACAGAGGCTGCTTTAGTCACAGAATGGGATGCCCCCAAAAAATATCCAGTAGTACTATGCCCAGCAAAAGTGTCTTTATCAGGCTAATTTCAAATATGATAAGAGCAAATGCTTATATGGTCTTAAACAGAGGCTGCTTTAGTCACAGAATGGGATGCCCCCAAAAAATATCCAGTAGTACTATGCCCAGCAAAAGTGTCTTTATCAGGCTAATTTCAAATATGATAAGAGCAAATGCTTATATGGTCTTAAACAGAGGCTGGTGTTGTCACAGAATGGGATGCCCCCAAAAAAGATCCAGTAGTACTATGCCCAGCAAAAGTGTCTTTATCAGGCCTGATTTCTATGAGAATAAGTGCAAATGGTTATTATGCTATTAAATAGAGGCTGGTGTTGTCACAGAATAGGATGCCCCCAAAAAAGAGCCAGTAGTACTATGCCCAGCAAAAGTGTCTTTATCAGGCCTAATTTCTATGAGAATAAGTGCAAATGGTTATTATGCTATTAAATAGAGGCTGCTTTAGTCACAGAATGGGATGCCCCCAAAAAAGATCCAGTAGTACTATGCCCAGCAAAAGTGTCTTTATCAGGCCTGATTTCTATGAGAATAAGTGCAAATGGTTATTATGCTATTAAATAGAGGCTGGTGTTGTCACAGAATGGGATGCCACAAAAACCAGAGAGCATGCACAGCAAAAGTGTCTTTATCAGGCCTGATTTCTATGAGAATAAGTGCAAATGGTTATTATGCTATTAAATAGAGGCTGGTGTTGTCACAGAATGGGATGCCCCCAAAAAATATCCAGTAGTACTATGCCCAGCAAAAGTGTCTTTATCAGGCTAATTTCAAATATGATAAGAGCAAATGCTTATATGGTCTTAAACAGAGGCTGCTTTAGTCACAGAATGGGATGCCCCCAAAAAATATCCAGTAGTACTATGCCCAGCAAAAGTGTCTTTATCAGGCTAATTTCAAATATGATAAGAGCAAATGCTTATATGGTCTTAAACAGAGGCTGCTTTAGTCACAGAATGGGATGCCCCCAAAAAATATCCAGTAGTACTATGCCCAGCAAAAGTGTCTTTATCAGGCTAATTTCAAATATGATAAGAGCAAATGCTTATATGGTCTTAAACAGAGGCTGCTTTAGTCACAGAATGGGATGCCCCCAAAAAATATCCAGTAGTACTATGCCCAGCAAAAGTGTCTTTATCAGGCCTGATTTCTATGAGAATAAGTGCAAATGGTTATTATGCTATTAAATAGAGGCTGGTGTTGTCACAGAATGGGATGCCACAAAAACCAGAGAGCATGCACAGCAAAAGTGTCTTTATCAGGCCTGATTTCTATGAGAATAAGTGCAAATGGTTATTATGCTATTAAATAGAGGCTGGTGTTGTCACAGAATGGGATGCCCCCAAAAAATATCCAGTAGTACTATGCCCAGCAAAAGTGTCTTTATCAGGCTAATTTCAAATATGATAAGAGCAAATGCTTATATGGTCTTAAACAGAGGCTGCTTTAGTCACAGAATGGGATGCCCCCAAAAAATATCCAGTAGTACTATGCCCAGCAAAAGTGTCTTTATCAGGCTAATTTCAAATATGATAAGAGCAAATGCTTATATGGTCTTAAACAGAGGCTGCTTTAGTCACAGAATGGGATGCCCCCAAAAAATATCCAGTAGTACTATGCCCAGCAAAAGTGTCTTTATCAGGCCTGATTTCTATGAGAATAAGTGCAAATGGTTATTATGCTATTAAATAGAGGCTGGTGTTGTCACAGAATGGGATGCCCCCAAAAAAGATCCAGTAGTACTATGCCCAGCAAAAGTGTCTTTATCAGGCCTAATTTCTATGAGAATAAGTGCAAATGGTTATTATGCTATTAAATAGAGGCTGGTGTTGTCACAGAATGGGATGCCCCCAAAAAAGATCCAGTAGTACTATGCACAGCAATGTGTCTTTATCAGGCCTGATTTCTATGAGAATAAGTGCAAATGGTTATTATGCTATTAAATAGAGGCTGGTGTTGTCACAGAATGGGATGCCCCCAAAAAATATCCAGTAGTACTATGCCCAGCAAAAGTGTCTTTATCAGGCCTGATTTCTATGAGAATAAGTGCAAATGGTTATTATGCTATTAAATAGAGGCTGGTGTTGTCACAGAATGGGATGCCACAAAAACCAGTAGTGCTATGCCCAGCAAAAGTGTCTTTATCAGGCCTGATTTCTATGAGAATAAGTGCAAATGGTTATTATGCTATTAAATAGAGGCTGGTGTAGTCACAGAATGGGATGCCTCACAGCAGACTTAAGATCAGTTCAGTATATATGCACTGTTAGTTAGTGTAAGCAGCCTGAAAACGCTAACAAAGCAGGCTGGATGAAAAAAAAAAAAAAAAAAACTGACAGCCTCCGATTTTCCCTTCCTTTCCCTGTTTTTCGCTTACTTTCTGTCTGTCTCCTGTCTGTCTCCTGCCTGTCTCCAGCCTGTCCCTGTCTGTCCCTGCCTGTCTAACTGTCTGTCTCTCCCTCAGCTACACAGCGTTCTGTCTGTCACGAATGCAATAGAGAAATGATGCTGGAAAGCAAGATGGCCGGCCTTAAATACCGCTGTGACGTCACCGGGCTTGCTGGCTGCTGATAGGCTGCATGTGACTGTCCCAGCTTGCACTGGCGCGGGGTTGATGTCTGGACATGTCCCGTCCGCCATCTTAGAATGCCTGTAATGTAAATGAATGGATGTTAAAGGAAAACTTCGAGCGATCGAATCGCGGGGAAATTCGGATTCGATCCGAATCGAAGTTTTCCTGAAATTCGGATCGAATCCGGGTTCGTCCGGATCGATTCGCTCATCCCTAGCCCTCGGCATAAGTAGAGCATGGGGACCCTTGTCATAAGTGGAGCATGGGGACCCTTGTCATAAGTGGAGCATGGGGGCCTTGTCATAAGTGGAGCATGGGGACCCTTGTCATAAGTGGAGCATGGGAGCCTTGTCATAAGTGGAGCATGGGGGCCCTTGTCATAAGCGGAGCATGGGGGCCTTGTCATAAATGGAGCATGGGGGCCCTTGGCAGAAGTGGAGCATGGGGGCCTTGGCAGAAGTGGAGCATGGGGGCCCTTGTCATAAGTGGAGCATGGGGGCCTTGTCATAAGTGGAGCATGGGGGCCTTGTCATAAGTGGAGCACGGGGACCCTTGTCATAAGTGGAGCATGGGGACCCTTGTCATAAGTGGAGCATGGGGGCCTTGTCATAAATGGAGCATGGGGGCCTTGTCATAAGTGGAGCATGGGGGCCTTGTCATAAGTGGAGCATGGGGGCCTTGTCATAAGTGGAGCATGGGGGCCTTGTCATAAGTGGAGCATGGGGGCCTTGTCATAAGTGGAGCATGGGGGCCTTGTCATAAGTGGAGCATGGGGGCCTTGTCATAAGTGGAGCATGGGGGCCTTGTCATAAGTGGGGCATGGGGGCCTTGACATAAGTGGAGCATGGGGGCCCTTGTCATAAGTGGAGCATGGGGGCCCTTGTCATAAGTGGAGCATGGGGGCCTTGGCATAAGTGGAGCATGGGGGCCCTTGGCATAAGTAGAGCATGGGGCCCTTGTCATAAGTGCAGCATGGGGACCTTGTCATAAGTGGAGCATGGGGGCCTTGTCATAAGTGGAGCATGGGGGCCTTGTCATAAGTGGAGCATGGGGGCCCTTGTCATAAGTGGAGCATGGGGGCCTTGGCATAAGTGGAGCATGGGGGCCCTTGTCATAAGTGCAGCATGGGGACCTTGTCATAAGTGGAGCATGGGGGCCCTTGTCATAAGTGGAGCATGGGGGCCTTGTCATATGTGGAGCATGGGGGCCCTTGTCATAAGTGGAGAATGGGGGCCGTGTCATAAGTGGAGCATGGGGGCCTTGTCATAAGTGGAGCATGGGGACCCTTGTCATAAGTGGAGCATGGGGGCCTTGACATAAGTGGAGCATGGGGGCCCTTGTCATAAGTGGAGCATGGGGGCCCTTGTCATAAGTGGAGCATGGGGGCCCTTGGCATAAATGGAGCATGGGGGCCTTGACATAAGTGGAGCATGGAGGCCCTTGTCATAAGTGGAGCATGGGGGCCCTTGTCATAAGTGGAGCATGGGGGCCCTTGGCATAAGTAGTGCATGGGGACCCTTGTCATAAGTGGAGCATGGGGGCCCTTGTCATAAGTGGAGCATGGGGGCCTTTTCATAAGTGAAGCATGGGGGCCCTGGTCATAAGTGGAGCATGGGGGCCCTTGTCATAAGTGGAGCATGGGGGCCCTTGGCATAAGTGGAGCATGGGGGCCTTGTCATAAGTGAAGCATGGGGGCCCTTGTCATAAGTGGAGCATGGGGGCCCTTGTCATAAGTGGAGCATGGGGGCCCTTGGCATAAGTGGGGCATGGGGGCCCTTGGCATAAGTAGTGCATGGGGACCCTTGTCATAAGTGGAGCATGGGGGCCTTGTCATAAGTGAAGCATGGGGGGCTTGTCATAAGTGGAGCATGGGGGCCCTTGTCATAAGTGGAGCATGGGGGCCCTTGGCATAAGTGGAGCATGGGGGCCCTTGGCATAAGTGGAGCATGGGGGCCCTTGGCATAAGCGGAGCATGGGTTTTGCTCTGCTTTAAAGTAGTAAAAATCCTGCTAAAGGGACACAGATATAAACGATAAACTTTTAGCTTGATTCAGAGCCGTTCCCGAGAAACTTGCCAGGTTTCCCGATGCAACTCGCTGGAGTGATTTCTCGGATACTCACCTGCTTCAAATCTTCTTCCGAGATGATTCTAATTTCCTGTCAATATTTTACAACTCACATGATAGTTGAATCACTGTCAGCGAGTTATACAAGTTTTCACTCATAAAAACCAAGCCGTCATGACTTTTATCAATGAAAATGACAGCCGGTATTTTTTCAGTATTTTTTGTTTGATACAATCATTTTAAAATGAAAAAAGCATGGGGTCCCTCCTCCAAGAGGCAGCCAGCTCAAGCACCAGGCATAAGGGTTTGTAACCCAGGGCTCAGAGGCTGTGACGGCCAGCCCCTAGGCCCTGCAAGTTACAAGCCCTTAAGCTATTTTTAAAATAAAAAATGTAGGTTTTTCAAGAAAATCATATTGCGTGTTAATGCTCCATTCCTCCAGATTACATCGGTACCACATATATAAGTAGTCACCTGTTCCTGCCCAGGAGACTCCCTTAACTAAAAAGAGAGCTTTATGACATTTTCAAATAAAATACAACTACTTTGTGCACTATTAAGTGTTAAATCCTTATAAAAATGTTTGACCAGTAAAAAGGAGAAATGCAGACACAGTGATATTCATATTGTTGGCATTTAATATTAGGAGAATCACGAGAATTTAATTCCAAAGGGTAATTAAAAGTATGAAAGTAATTAAGTGTTGATTATTGTGCACCAAAATTATGCCTTCAATTTGCTAAGCTTATCTGTAAATTTTGTTATTTTCTAGATGTTTGCAACTGTGTTTTAAAAGAAACAGTTTTCTCTAGCAACAATACATTTACCTTAGCAACCGTACATGAACTGGCGTGTTTGGTGTATGGAGCAGAGACTTCCGGACATTGGCTTGCCATTATCTGAGGCTGAGATGACGCTCCACATTCCTGAGCTCACAGGTTTAACCCCTCCTGCTCTAATTCAGCCTTTTCAGGTGAGGGGATCACAATATTGTATTCCAGTAGGTAAAAGGTTTTTTTGGCAATATTCTCTCCAGGGGAGAGATATCTGTCATATGCTCTGCTATGTGGGGGGGGGGGGGGGGGGGGGGAGGGGAGCTCACCCTCATCAAAGAATTTCTGGGATTTCTAGGCAGAAGCTTTGCTAAGGACTTTACTCAAGCAAAGAAAATCACTCCCACTTGAGCAACACAGAGCCACAGTAACACAGTAACATAGTATGTAAGGCTGAAAAAGACCTTAGTCCGTCCAGTTCAACCTGTATAGCAAAGAAGATCTCCTTCCAGTGGTCTAGTAGCTGGCAATGTTATTATATACAAGGAAGGCATTCAGGCCACTTTTGAAATCTTTTAGTGTATTTTTCATAGTCTCACTGCTCTTACAGAGAAAAATCCTCTCCTATGTTGATGTAGTAATCACCTTTCCTCTAACCTTAGATGATGGCCCTGGGTTATGGTTACACTCCGGGGTATAAATAGATTGTGAGACATATTTTGTATTGACCCCAGACATGTATATACATGTATTAGATCAACCCTTTGGCATCTCTTTTACAAACCAAATAAACCTACCTTTCAGGTTACTCTAGTTCCCTTACTCCATTTAATAATTTAGTTGCCCACCTTTGAACGTGCTCCTGTTCTGATATGTCCTTATGTCCTGGTGCCCAGAAGTGTACACAGTATTCCATATGGGGTCTGACCAGTGACTTATACAGGGGTAAAATCATGCTCTGGTCATGGGCATCTATGTCCCTCTTAATGCACCACCACAACTTACCAAAAATAACTCTGCTTTTTAACTGGAGTGAACAGGCACAGAGAATGAGCAGTAATATAAGAAAGTGTAATATAAGACAAGGCCTAACACAAATCCTAGGAACAATCCTAACACAAATGTTTATTCTGCATTCTAGAAGAGGAACACCAAAAACCTGACAAAAAGGGAGTTTTTCCTAAATGATGACACTGCAAATACACAAAGCAAGAATATCTGACAATAAAACGCCATTGCTAGCAGTAAATAAATATACGGGAGGAAAGTTATCATAAAAGTGGTCCAACAGCAGGTCCAGTATTCTGTGGCAATATGCGCCACATCCTCAGGAATCATGCCCACTGGGCCCTCACATAGAGGCTCCATGGGACCCAAAAATTCCTGATGGCAGCCCTCCCTTGTGCTATGTACTATGATACAATGGGATGTTCTGTGGCAGATAAATGGTGAGTATCCCCCTTTAATTGTCTTCGCCCAGTGGACATAACTCTTAAAATGGACCAAAACCCACAGAGGTCGGCACAGGAATATAAAAGTTTCCCGCCCCCTGGGGCATCCAAAATCGGGATGCCTCGCTGTGTGAAACCCCCCCAGGTCACCCATAAACTCACCTTCTTTTCCAGTCTTTTCCAGTGTAAGTCATGCCCCCATCCCCGCTATCCCTCTAGCAAGGCGTTTGCCCACGCCAGGCTTTTGTGAATAGCCACCACGGGCACGCTCCCTGTTAGAGGATAGTGGGGGATGCGGCCGCCATCGTGCTCAGATCCACTTGTATTGGACGAGCTCCTTGACGAAGGGGCTTGAGCAGATCAGAGCGCACTGATTAGATGAGCGGCCTCGCATGCATCATGGGACCGAGAAAAGTTGAGTTTGTTCAAGCAACCTGGGGGGTTTCACACAGTGGGGCACCCCCGAATGGGACCAGAACCCAGGATAGTGAAAATCCTGGGTTTTGGTCCACTGTAAAGTAATTTGACTGTTGGTTTTCCACTTACTTGAAAGAGGTGAATACTTTGCAGCCACCGTATATCCAAAGAAGCTAGTGAAGAAGTCCAGACACTTACAAATGTGCTAGAGAGGTTTTCATACCCAAAACCAAACGTTCTGCCATAGATATTGTTTCTAACATACAGTCATTTTAAAATTTACTTCCCACAATGCTTTGCAGATGGCTATTTCCACAACAGAGATTACAAAGAAATTCTTTTAAAGAATATGTAGGGCTACCATATCATCCTATCAGAAGTATGGATTGCACAGAGCGCTTAAGCTATGTGTAAATAACAATGCGGCCGGGCTCCAGAGTAACCCATATATTTCATCACCACACCGTACAAAAGCTTTTCCTCCAATAACTCAGCGTTGACGGCTCTACTCTCCAGTGTCCGTTTCTTCCGTCTGCCGTCTTTGCTGCTCACAAAATAGATTTCGGAGACATTGAGGCAGATAACAGATGTACATAATGCATCTTCCTCTGTAATATTTTTGTTCTTGCTTTGAAAATAGTTTTGGCAAAGGAATATGCTGCTATTTATCAAAGCAAGAATTATTTTTTTTTTCCCACTGGGACTATTTTCATTCTAAAACACAGGCTACTGTACTAGTCACTGTTCCTGCTTTACAGTGTGAAGGCTTACCCATGCGGCTAACCATTTAGATTCTCTCAATGAGCTATTTTTTGATTTACTAGAAAATGTGCTTCTAGTAATAACAAGGTTTGTTCTGGCATTTGATATTAGAAGATGAGGTATTTTAAGGTCGCTGCTGCATCACCTTATTGTAAGTGTGGGGAGCCTTGACTGCTGTTTCCTCTGTTGCTGTTTGTGAATTTGGGAGATGGGAGAACCACTGGGAATAAAATAAATAAGGAGGGAGTTGCTCTAACTTTTTAAAGGGGTTTATTCACCAAGGGATAGCGGCAGGCAGCGTCTGGTGAACGCCGGGCGCTGTACGCAAAACCACATTTATGAAAGTGAATCTGGTGAGTGACTCTAAGTAGCGTCCGATGTATTATTACAGGCAGCTCAGCGTATAGCGCTGGCGCTCTAGCTTCCAGAGCGCCAGGTATTACCTGTCGCTACCTGTCGCTCTCCCATACATTTCAATGGACGTTCCTTTTCTTCTGTTTAAACAGGGTTTTTTGTTTTACATTGTTTTTTCTCTCAAATTGTTGTGTCACCTCTCCTGGCCTAACGTTTTTGATTTTTTATATTTTTATGCAGAATTGTCATTACAGGTCTGGCATTAAAGTATTAATGTCACAATGTTACAACAATGTAATTCCATGTGTTTTCGCTTTGTTACTGGTGGATATGTGTTCAAAACAGACTTTAATCACACAGCTATATGCTGTATGCTATAGCGACCAGATCCAGAGATCCACAGCACCACACTGTGTGTGTCTGTTTTTTGTTGAATATGGTGTAAGATCGCTTAGAGTCGGTCACACTGAGATGGCGCTACCTTTCGCTCCAGTGCTGTACTGGTGTTACAGAGCCCAACATACATCTCATTCATCAATGCCGACCAAGTTACTACAGCGAATGAGACGCTCTGTTACAGCGCCCAATAGCTGATCACAGCGTATACTAGCAGTCGCTCTTAGCTCCTCTGTACAGGCGCTCATCTGCTGATACCTGGCGCTAGTAATGAATCAGCCTGTCGGTATTAATACAATTTTTTAGCATATTATTTATTATTATAGATAATCTTGTAGAGTAAGCCAAGACATTCATGTGCATACAATAGCAAATGCATGCGAAAACCCTGCACCGCATCAAGGTGCCCCTGTTGGTGGAGTTTCCTACTCCTATGAGTCCCCAAAGCTGGGATATGCAATATGATACTTTAGAGAAACTTAAATGAAAGCTGCCAGACTTTCTTTGGAGCACTTTGCATCTCACACCTGGTAATTGAAACTGAAAAAAGAGGGGAAGTTGCTCAAACATTCCGGATATTTATACAATTTTCTATACAAATTGCTTAGTAATGAAGGGGGGTAATAGTCAGGGTATTCTGCTCTGCACAGCCCAGACTTCAAATAAATTTTAAGCAAAAATGTTTTTATCAAGGATGCACACATCCAAAAAGTTTAGGCTGCGAATTAAAGTGTATTAAAAAATTCAAACGATAATGACACAGAGCAAATTAGATTTTTTCTTTAGTATGCCACACGTGTGCTGTATTCTCAAACGCTTGCACATCCAAAATAAAGTCTCAGGTAAGTATAACCAATAATGAGTAAGTTAATTCCTTCTTTAGGAAGTCGCAGTTGAGCTGTATCCCAAGGTGCCGCAATTGCTCTGCCACAAACCTTTGAAAAAGCTGTACATTACAGCGAAGCGCGTTAGGTGGGGCAGCGGCAGCGGCATCTACCTACATCTGATCTTTACCAGTGAAGGAAGTTTTGGACCTGATGACATTACTTGAGACTTTATTTTGGATGTGCATGCATTTGGGGATACCGCACACGTTTGCTCTGTGCCATTATCGTTTGCGTTTATTTGGGACTTATTTGGGATGAGAAGGAAATCCTCAGGAGAACCGTGCCTCTATAAGACTAATGAAAATAGAAACATGTAACCAGTAACTTCTAACCGTACATGTGGATAATATGCATAGGGAAAAAAATTACCATAAATATTATAAGGGGATGCACAGTTTTCCTCCTGTGGATAGCTTACAGATGTTAAATATCCTAGGATTTCTATTGGATTGAGATAACTACTGTATCCTTTTCTCAGATGGTGTATATTTATATGACTTATGATGTATGATTTTTTTAATACACGTTAATTCGCAACTTAAACTTTTTGTCTGGTGCACACCCTTTATAAAAAAATTGTTTTGCTTGGTATACAGTTGGGCATACGGCCTTATTTATCAAGGGCTAGCGCCAGGTAGTGTCTGACGAGCGCCTGGTACCGCCAGCTAACGGCGGCTACCGAATCAAGTACGCCCGGCGGCGGTCACAATGACGCATTTATCACGCTAAATGAGGCTAGCGCTGGCGAGAGCGTCAGCTAGCGCGGGATTCATCATGTAGCCGACTGCAACGAACAGCGCCGCTACTAATCCCATCACAGCGCCAGGTATGACCTGTCGCTCCCTGGCGCTCTCCAATGCTTTTCAATGGAGCAATCTTTAAATATTCATAATTAATTGAGTTTATGTTTTTTTTTTTTTTTTAACTGTCAAAAATTCTGTGACCACTACGGCAATGTTAGATATTTTTTTTAAGGAAAAAAAAAAAAAAATATGTGCAGAATTGAGATTACAGGTCTGATATTAATGTATTCATATTACAAAATGTTTAGAAAAACTTGTATAATTTTTACATTAAAAAAAAAATGGTTGTTTGGGGGTTAAAAACTACTTTACACACATCGCCGCCAGCGCTCTGGGGTTTAAACAAGGAATTCACAGCGCGAGAAATTTTTGAGCGTGATTTGTTAATGAATCTGCAGCAAGCCGTTCGCTATGGCCATTCGCTGTCAGGCGCACCCATACAACGCAGAACCTGTGAAACATCGACCCCTAACCCCGTATTCAACATTACCGCACACCGACTGAGTCGCTGTCAACAAGCAAACCCCGGCCAAGCACAGCGAATACTAGCTGGCGCTGTGAAAATCACGCTACTGGCGCTCATCTGTCGCTACCTGGCGCTATTAATGAATCGGCCTCTTAGTGTGACGGAAGCCCTGGAATGGACTGCACCCATGGTAGAATATAGCTTTCTTATAAGGTGTGCTACTACCTATTAATTTTTAATGCATGTCTCAAATAAATTGTATAAATACTTTGATATGTTAGAGCAACCCCCCTCCACTATTTAGTCTGGTTTGTCAGGTGCACACACACAGGGAAAGTTCAGCTGGTCTGGATCTTTCCCTGCAAAGTGCCCCTCCCTCTAAATCATCGTATTTCAATGCATGTCCCAACATTGGACATAGGAGTAGGAATCCCGCCATCAGGGGCGCCTTAATGAGGCATGGATTTACACATGACAATTGCAATTGTATGCAAGCGAAGGCCACTACTTTCTCTACATGATTGAGAAGCCTGTTAAATTTGCTTAAAGTGGACCAACACCCACCCGTGATCGGCCCGGGAATCTATAAGATTCCCGGGCCGATCACCTCCCTCCCCGCGGGACATCCGAGATCGGGATGTCCCGCGGGGTGAAACCCCCCCAAACTCCTTACCTTAGTTTCGGCGGCGGCCGGCCGCCGCCGCCTCCCTCGCGCCCCTGTAGTCGTGCGCGCGCCAGCGCCGGCCGTCTGTGAATGGCCGGCGCGGGCACGCGCGCGTCAACAGGGACGCGCGGGAGGCGGCGGCGGAGGAGCCGCTTGTCCGCGGCTTGTCCGTCGCCGCTGACAGAGGTGAGTTCGGGGGGTTCGGGGGGGTTTCACACAGCGGGGCACCCCGATCGGGGGTGCCCCACCGAAGTGGACCAAGACCCAGGATAGTCAAAATCCTGGGTGTTGGTCCACTTTAATATTTAATAGTAATGAAAAGGTTATTTTCTGGGCTATTCACTGTGCACAGCCCAGACCCCAAATACATTGTATAAATACTTTCATATGTTGGTGCAACCTTTCCTCTCTTAATTCACTCTTCAAATGAATTGTGGGTCTGGTGGGTGAGGGGATAGCGAAAACCTCGGCCTAGGTGGGAATTGGCTGCTCTTTAATTCCAATCACAGATTTGGTTAAAGGAGGAATTGCTCTTCCCTCTGCTAATGGATGAAGGAACTCTTAGTCTGTTAGCTATGGGTGTGGGGGGGGGGGTTAAAACACTACTCGAGTCTAGTATGTGGGGAGATCAATGCTTTGTTTGTCTTATAATTATGGGCTTCATGCCTGGTGGTGTTTCTGTGCCTTCTACCAATTAGTTGCAGACCGAGTTGGGTGGCTGGATGTCCACATCTATTGCTTTTTTATTGGGTTTGGAGTGTACAGCCTCTTATTTTTATTGGTGACACTAGGCTTGGGATTGTGCAATTGATTGTAGATCTGGGAGATTGCTGTGTCCTCTGTTAGTTAAAGCGGAACCTCCAGTAGAAAATAACAGATGGGTAGCAACATTTACTGATTCAGGCTCATAGAATTCCACTTGGCACTAAAGCAACGTGCATCTGATGAGGAGGCAGGTCTGCCAAAATTGTGCAACTATGTGTTACTGGTTTATTTGGGGGCATATTTTTGGTAATAAGGAGTTTCTGTGCTGGAAATGGTTATAGTGTTTTGCAATTATTGTCGAGGTTGAGTGTTCTTATTCTTAATAGCCCCAGTTGTTGATTGATCTTGGGAAGGGAATATGTTGCCTAGACACAGACTGTGTGGTTATTCTTCAGATTTCAGAGGCAGGAGCTAATGCTCAAGGCTGATCAGCTCTGCATACTCTAAAGCAGACCTCCAGCTTCACTACCTGCAGTGTCCTTCAGGACATCTGCATTCCCCATGCTTCTCAATTTGGCCCACCTGCTGCACAAAATACGCCAGTAAGGTTTGCTGGGAGGTATAAATGCATACAGCTGCATGGTGACCCTCACTGAGCACTGGGGGGGGGGGGAGGGTAAAAGCAGTTACAAAGGGGAAGTTAGGAAAGAAAGTGACAGTGGGTGTAGACATGAAACTGGGGGTGGAGAGGGGGGAGGGGTTAGCACATCTAGCAGGAATAAGTGCAATATACAAAATTATCAAAAATGTCATAAGCATTTGAAATGCATGCTTACAAATGCTAGAAGCTTGACTAATAAAATGGATGAACTAGAATTGATAATAACAGAAGAGTAATATGACATAGTGGGGGTAACAGAGACCTGGCTGGATGAAAGCTATGACTGGGCAGTAAATTTACAGGGATACTGTGTGTTTAGGAGGGACCGTAACAAACGCAAAGGGGGTGGAGTCTGCTTAATTGTAAAATCCTCTCTACAGCCTGCTCTGCGGGAGGATATATGTGAGGGGAATGACCATGTGGAGTCTGTATGGGTAGAAATACATGGAGGGAGAAACAAAAATAAAATACTGATGGGGGTTTGCTATAAACCTCCAGATATATCCGAATCCATAGAAAATATGATGCTAAGGCAAATAGATATAGCCGCTAAACTAAATGAGGTAGTGATTATGGGGGACTTTAACTACCCAGATATAGACTGGGACACTGAAACATGCGTTTCGCATAAAAGTAATAGTTTTTTATCTAAAACAAAAGATGGCTACCTTTCCCAACAAGTACAAGCTCCAACAAGGGGGAAAGCCATATTGGACCTAATACTAACCAATGTACCAGACAAAGTAATAAAGGTACAGGTTGGGGGACACATTGGAAGCAGTGATCATAATATCATTAATTTCCAATTAGCAGTCACTAGGGTGCCTTATCAAGGAGCCACAAAAACGCGGGACTTCAAAAAGGCAAAGTTTGACCAACTTAGAGATGCCCTACACTGCATTGACTGGGAAAATGCCCTTAAAAACAAAAGCATGAACGCTAAATGGGATACTTTCAAAGGAATACTTAATTTTCATTGTGACAGATATATACCTTACAGGAATAAAACTATTAGACGCACATGTAAACCGATGTGGCTAAATAAAAAGGTTAAGGGGGCAATAAACAACAAAAAAAGGCATTTAAATGTTTAAAGCAGGAAGGGACAGCGGAAGCGTTAAAAAAATATAAAGAAGAAAATAAACAATGTAAACAACAGATAAGGGCAGCTAAGCTGGAGACAGAAAGACTGGTCGCGAAAGAGAGTAAAACTAACCCCAAATTATTCTTTAGCTACATAAACCGTAAAAGGTACAAACCTGAGGGTGTTGGCCCCCTGAAAAGCAAGGAGGGGACCCCTATAGAGGGAAATGAGGAGAAAGCTAATTTGCTTAACAACTTCTTTGCTTCTATATTCACAAAAGAATTTGACATGCCGAGTGAAATGCAGGGGACTAACCGAAACCCTCCATTAAATGTCACTGGTCTAACCAAGGAAGAAGTCCAGCACCGTCTCAAGCAGATAAAAATCGATAAATCACCGGGACCAGATGACATACATCCTCGTGTTTTAAGGGAGTTATGTACAGTAATAGACAAGCCGTTATTTCTAATATTTGTGGATTCCATAACTACAGGGTCTGTTCCGATGGATTGGCGCTTGGCAAATGTGGTGCCAATATTCAAAAAGGGATCTAGGGGGGAACCTGGGAACTACAGACCGGTAAGCTTACCATCTGTGGTGGGCAAGCTGTTTGAAGGTTTCTTAAGGGACACTATCCTGGAGCACCTTGGGGAAAATGACCTTATTACTCCATATCAGCATGGATTTATGAGGAATCGCTCCTGCCAGACAAACCTAATCAGCTTTTATGAGGAGGTAAGTTCAAGTTTGGATCAGGGGGAGTCATTGGATATCATATATCTTGACTTCTCTAAAGCATTTGATACTGTGCCACATAAAAGGCTGGTACAAAAGATGAGAATGCTTGGACTGGGGGAAAACGTGTGCAGATGGGTGGGAAATTGGCTTAATGATCGGAAGCAGAGGGTGGTTATCAATGGTACACACTCAGATTGGGTCACTGTTACTAGTGGAGTACCACAAGGGTCAGTTCTGGGACCAATTCTCTTCAATATATATATAAATGACATTGAGTATGGATTAAACAGTAAAGTCTCAATCTTTGCAGATGATACTAAGCTGAGTAAAGTAATTAAAACAAAAGAGGACAACAGGCAGCTACAAACAGATTTAGATAAATTGGAAGCATGGGCAGTTAAATGGCAAATGAAGTTTAACACAGATAAATGTAAGGTTATGCACATGGGAAGGAGAAATCTGTGTCATGATTACACACTAAATAAAGAAACACTTGGTAAAACAACAATGGAAAAGGACCTAGGGGTTATAGTTGACAATAAGCTCAACTGTAGTAATCAATGCCAGGCAGCTGCTGCCAAGGCAAATAGGATCATGGGGTGCATCAGGAGGGGCATAGGTGCTCATGACCAGAGCATCATTTTACCCCTGTACAAGTCACTAGTCAGACCCCATATGGAATACTGTGTACAGTTCTGGGCACCTGTGCTTAAGAAGGACATATCAGAACTGGAGCGCGTTCAAAGAAGGGCAACAAAGTTAATAAAAGGAGTGCGGGGGCTAGAGTACCCGGAAAGATTGTTCAAGTTAGGCTTATTTAGTCTAGAAAAAAGACGATTGAGGGGTGATCTAATAACTATGTATAAATATATTCGGGGTCAATACAAGGATCTGTCCCACAATCTATTTATACCCCGGAGTGTAACCATAACCCGGGGGCATCCACTAAGGTTAGAGGAAAGGTGCTTTCTCCACCGACATAGGAGGGGATTCTTCTCTGTAAGAGCAGTGAGACTATGGAACTCGCTGCCAGAGGAGGTAGTAATGATGGATACAGTAAAACCGTTCAAAAGTGGCCTTGATGCCTTCCTGGCATGTAATAACATTTCCAGCTATGGCTACTAGACCACTGGAAGGAGTTAAACAGGCTGAACTGGATGGACTAAAGTCTTTATTCAGCCTTACATACTATGTTACTATGTTACTATGATCACTGCTGGGTATGTGCATGAGCATTTGTCAAGGATCCAGAAACACAGAAGTGTACTGAAAGTATTAGGCCTATTTTTTAGGCATTTTTATTTTTACACTGAATGGGTATTCAAAACCTAATTTGGCTCTTTTGCTGCCTTTCACTTTTCAGATTATTCAGATTTTTATTAGGAAAAATTAGGTCAAGAAAAAAAAATGTATTAGCAGATCTAGGCCTCGATTCACTAAGAGTTAAACACGCTATATGGCCTTGATTCACTAAGAGTTGAAAAAGATTCGCATGGTGGTAAAAAATTCAGTTCATGAGAAAAAAGCATGAATCACCAGATTGGAAGTCAATGGCACTTTTTACTAGAGTAAGAAGTAGTAAAAAGTTCATGACTTTTTCCAAGAAAAAAGTGCCATTGACTTTCATTGTCTTCATATCTTTTGATTCACTAAAAGTGAAATTTTCAGGCTTTTTTTCTCATGAATCGAATTTTTTACTACCATGAGATTTTTTTCACCTCTTAGTAAATCAAGGGCATAGAGTGTTTTTCATTTTGCTACAACTGTACCTTAAAATTTACAGACCCATATGTAGCCTTTAATCAAGTGAAACACGCTCTTTAACTGTGGAGAGTAAAGTACTCTCCCAAGCAAGGGGCATTATTCATGAATGGATAGCGCCAGGTAGTGGCTATTTAGCAACAGGTAGCGAGAGGTATCGGCAAGAGAACGCCGGCCACAGCACACAATTACACATTAATGAAGCCGATCCTGTTAAGCGACTGGGATAACGCCGTATAGCGTCCGATTCATCATTATCCCAGCCTCAGCGTACAGCGCTGGCGGTCAGCCTTGCAGAGCGCCACGTATTACGTCTCGCTACCTGGCGCTCTCCCATACATTTCAATGGACATTCTTTTATTTCTTTTTAAACAGGGTTTTTTTTTTTGTCTCAAATAATGTTGGGATCTTTCCTGGCCTTGAAAAGCCATTTTTTTATTTTTTTAAAACATTTAATATATTTATGCAGAATTGATATTACAGGTCTGGCATTACTGTGTTCATATTTCAATGTTATAACAATGTAATTCCATATGTTTTTACTTTGTTGTTACTGGTGGAATTTAATCACACAGACTCCAGCGCTCTGGGCTTCAGAGAAGCATTTTTGAGCGCCGGAGGTGTGTGAGGCTGTTTTTTTGATGAATATGCTGTGAGTCGGTCGCACTGACCAGTCGCTAACATGCGCTCCCATACAGAGCTGCACTGGTCATATAGCGACTCCCCACAATGCATTTATCAATGCAGCACAGTGACTGAGTCGCTCTGAAATACCTGCTACAGACGCTCATCTGTCGCTACCTGGCGTTAGTGATGAATCAGCCTTCCCGAGTGTTCCACATTTTAAAATCCCTAAGCACATGCTAACTTTCTTCCACCTTATCCCTGGTGGGACCTATGTAAAATTAGTTATTTCAAAGCATTACAAAATCTCAATTTATATTACGTATTCTACAAGGAGTGGTTTGTCATGGCACAGCTTTTTGAGTTTGTGTTTTAGTCTGGTGCATGTTCTGCTGTGGTCACAGCCAGCTCCGGGACCATGGTGGCTTGCCATGACTGCTTGTGCTGAGCTCCAAGAGACAAAGTGGCTGGTAAACCATTTTTTGAGTCATCCTGGAGAAGTGGAATTGAGAGGAGGGCAAACTTTGGATCCATCCTATGGCTTCTAGCTGGCTGCAAATGGAGGAGAAGCACCTGGAACAGGCTTCAGATGAACTGCTTGCTGCCTTATTATTATTATTATTATTATTGCTTTTACAAATGCTTTTACAAATAACCCACATTAATATCGGCCCATTCAAGACAGTGGCTATTTTGTATATTTCTTTCTAACCTTTTTAGTAACAGAACCTTAACAAGTGAAACATGCTATGTGCCTGAGGCAGATATTTCTTCAATATTAGACTGAGAGCTTTTCAAATTTTAAAATCCCTGTCTAAGCACATACTAATTTCCTCTTACCGTATGGCCTATAAGGACTGTATAAAATGAGCCATTGCAAAACATTTTATAATCTTCTTCATTGCAGAAACCTTTGTATTGTAAGCGAAGCAGCAGCTTTGCTTCCATTTCTGGTAGTCGCAGAGCTTTCCATGGTCTTTTGCACTGAACACCCCAAAGGACGACGTGGCCATAGGACCACTTTTTTGCATGGCCCTGGAGAAATGGAATTGACAGGAGGGTACATTTTAGAGCCATTCTCTGGATCTATCAGGCACTGTGGGAAATAGAGGAGAGGTACATGGGGCAGGCTTGCTGCCTTTTTACGGTCATTGCATTTACAGTTGCTTTAATAAATATTCCTTCCTTCTTATGAAGAAGATGTATCAATCTCTATGGAAGAGATTAACCCACTCACCTAAAGAAAATACATCCATTCATGTGAAGGAGATTCAGGGCCTTATTCATGAAGGTATTGCGCCAGGTAGTGGCTATTTAGCGACAGGTATCTGCAAGAGAACGCCGGCCACAGCACGCAATTACACATTTATGAAGCCAATCCTGTTGAGCGACTGGGATAACGCCATGTAGCGTACCTAGTGGTGGCATTAATGGTTATCATAATGCCATCATCTAATTACATTTTGGAGATTAAACATAAAAAAATGGTATTTGAAATGCAAAAGTGGTGACTTTAATTAACGAGGCTGCAGAAATGTCTATTCCACTCATCTGTCCACAGTAATATCAATGAAAGTTACGCTGAAAAGGACCTGACATTTCTAGTTTCCGTATCTCGGTAAAGGTCACCTGACAATGGGTTGATTATTGCAGGAAAGGGTTAAACTAGCCAATACCAATAGTGTTATTAATGATTACGGGTTATGTAGATAAGACCTGCAGAACTAGACACGCTACCTTCACACGGGTTTCGGCCCTTGGCCAAGTCATTTTTTAATAACCAATTCTAACACTGAGTAAATAACGGCATCCTGGCGGTAATTCCAGTCCAGTGATAAATTGCGTTGGAAATATATCGGCTGATTTTGTAACGCTGGCTGGTTTTTAGTAGACACGGGCTGTTTGTAATTTTCTACTAATGAGAAAATATATCTAGGTAGTAAAGGATTATAGTATTATATATATATTCCGTTAATTAAAATGAACAAGGTCTAATTTTAGCGCTGCGTTATTTGAATTCCAGCACACAAAACAAAGAAGAAGAGGAAGGAAAGGAAAGAAAGCAGGAATATTTTCCAAACTGCCGTTTCCTTCTGAACATCGGTTGCCATAACAACTTCAAGTGATCCTATATTTTACTTTAAATTGCATTTCAAAACAATAATTGTCATAATTATATGTTTCAGTGCTCTTAGCACACATTTCTTTCGCTCTCATTGTTTTGGATCCCCGGCTGCTGTAAAAACATGGTTGTCCCTGTTTTCTGACAAAGAAAAACTTTCCCCTGAAAGAAATACGGGTCAGCACTCCTATAATTAGACTTATCTGCAGCTATAGTCATGCATAACAAGAACACCCAGAGGTGTCACAGGCAGACAAACATGCTTCCAATTTAGGATAGTTGTTTACGATCACTTTTTACTCACCCTTGAAAATCTCATTGAAAAATCGCTTTCAAGTACGATTAAAGATTTCAGTAATCTTGTCCCAAGCAATACATCACACAGGAGGTCAAAAACTTGCCCAGAGGATTATGTCAGTATGACAGACATTGCCTATAAATGTAATTAATAATTTCAAAAATATGCAGTTTAAAGGCCATTTGAAGGGTAAAAAAAACACATTACCTCCTGTAGCCTTTCTCTTATACAACGCTGAGTGTTGACACCCAACTATTCTTCTGCTGTCAGCCCAAGATCTCACATGGCAATGGAGGAGTCACATCACAGTGGAGGAGATTCATCAATTTTGCAATGATACAAAATTGCAATGGTAGGTCAGTTGCTTGGTTGCTAAAATAAAAATCCATCCATTACTGTGGGGTAGATTCATGAGTTTCTCTAGAGAAGATTTATTCAATATTATGGAGGGGATTCATCCATTAATACGGAAGGTATTCATCCATTATTATTTGAGATTCATTTCTGGAGAAGATTTGTCCGTTCAATTATTATGAAGGAATTGCATCCATTATTATGGAGGAGATTTACTGTTATTATAGAGTATATTTATCTATACCTACAGAGGAGACTCATCCATTGCCATGGAGAAGATTTGTATTATAGAGGAGATTCATTTTTTCCTTTGGAAGACACCTATTCATTATTGTGAAGAAGATTCATTTATTACTATGGAGGAGACTAATCCATTTCTGTGGAGGAGGTTCATGCATTCCTATGGAGGAGATGTATCCATTACTATGGAAGAGATTGGTCTATTTCAATAGAGGGGATGCCTTCATTTCCATGGAGAAGAGTCATCCATTCCTATGGGGGGTGATTCATCCATTGCCATGAAGGAGATTCATCCATTCCCAATATATTCATCACTATTCTTCGCCAACCAGTGCAGGTCCTCTTCATAAAGAAGTAGGATGGTTCCCTACAACCCTGCATTGACTACCAGGACCTGAATAAGATCACGGTCACTATATTTATCTATTTCTGTGAAGAAGAAGATTTATCCATTCCCATGGAGGAGATGTATGTATTATTGTGGAGAAGATTACTCCATTCTATGGATTCCTACTCTCATGTGAAGGAACTGTATCTATTCCCGTGGATGATATTCACCCACTCATGTGCAGGATATTCATCTATTCCTGTGTTGGAGATTTATCTATTCATATGAAGGAAATTCACCCATGTGAATGAGATGCATTTCTTGCTGGGAAGGGTATTTATCCATTTCAATGGAGTAGATTCATCTATTCATGTGGAGGAAATTCATCCATTTCTATGGGAGAGATTCATCCATTCCCATGGAGGGAATTCATTCAGTCCTAGGAAGGGGATTCGTGGGAGAGATTCCTCCAATTCTATGGGAGAGATTCATCCATTCCTATGGAGGCAATTCATCCATTTATATGGGAGAGATTCATCCTTTCCCATGGAAGGTATTCATCCATTCCTAGGAAGGGAAGTCATCCATTTCTATGGAGGAGATTCCTCCATTCCTGTTAAAAGAGATTTGTGAATTCTTTAGAAGGAGATTCGCCAACTCATGTAAAGGAGGATATATCACTCATGTGAAGACAACCTTTTATCTTTTATTAAAGAGGAGATTCTACCATTTGTGTGAATGAGATGCTTCTATTCCTGTGAAGGTGATTCATCTATCTGTATGGAAAAGAATTATCCATTTCTATAAGGGAGATTCATCCAGTTTTATGAAGGAGATTCATATTTTCTGTTAAAGGAGATTCCTTCATTCCTGTGAAGGAGATTTATCTATTCATAACCCACTCACATGAAGGAAATCCATCCATACATGTGAAGGAGATTCATCCATTGCTGTGAAGGAGATTCATCCATTCATGTGATGGAGATCTACCTTTTTATATGGAGGATATTCATCTATTCCTATGGAGGAGATTCCTTCCTCCTTATAAAGAAGATGTATCAATCTCTATGGAAGAGATTAACCCACTCATGTAAAGAAAATACATCCGTTCATGTGAAGGAGATTCAGGGCCTTATTCATGAAGGTATTGCGCCAGGTAGTGGCTATTTAGCGACAGGTATCTGCAAGAGAACGCCGGCCACAGCACGCAATTACACATTTATGAAGCCGATCCTGTTGAGCGACTGGGATAACGCCATGTAGCACACGATTCATCATTATCCCAGCCTCAGCGTACAGCGCCGGCGTTCAAACTTGCAGAGCGCCACGTCTTACCTCTCGCTACCTGCCGCTCTCCCATACATTTCAATGGACGATGCTTAAATCCCTTTCCTGTGTCCATTTTTTATTTTTTAGAAATTTTGAAATAATACAAATGCTTCACACATGTATCCTGACCAGTATGTATGTTTTTTTTTTTTTTTTTTATAAAATGTATTTACTTGTCTGGCAGTAAAGTGTTAATGTCACACCCCTCCAACAATGTAATTCCAGTGTTTTTCGCTTGCGTAATGTTGTTCATGTGTCAAAAAAATCACTTTAATCACACATCGTCTGGCTCTATGTCTCCCAGCCACACAATATATAACGCCTGCGTTCGCTCACTGTGAAATTTTGTTGAATACTGTAGGATTCGCTGAGCATCGTTCGCACTGAGCAGTCGCTGTTGTTCGCAGCATGCAGCGCTCCACAGTTGATAAGTTTGGTTTCTGCGTGTGTGCCAATAGTGCCGAACATTGCTTAGCGTACGCATTGTTAATGTTGCATTTCATAGCGGTATAATTGGCGTTTCTTTGCATTTTTATTTTGCTCCGCCTCAGAATCTGATACCTTAAAAACATATGTCTGTATACATGACCAGGGATAAAGGTTAATGTCAGTCTGGGGTTAATTATGAGACATGTAGATGCTTTATTTGCCAGCCACATTCATATTTGCATGTATGCATGCTAGTTTGTTGGCTCGGCTTGTCAGGTAATTATAATAATCCTTCTATAGTATATTCTATAACTATACTTGTAATAGGTGAAGGACTGTTCTATAAAAATGGACATGAGTAATTAAGCTATACAGGATGTACAGTCTTCCACTGCTTAAGTAGCCCTTATTTGGTTATTTAAGGTAATTTATAAAGTAAGCCTAGAGAGGATAAAAGCAAATGGTAGGCCAGAAAATAAACTAATTTGATATAATATTTTACAATACGAGTGTAATGTTTAAGGTATTAAATATTTACAAGCAACATTAATTAATCCTTTACATTTTTGACCTCTCATAGGTTTGTTAATGTTCTTGTGAAGCTCAAATTTTAATGAAATTTCTTTCACCCTACAGCAATATTGAGCATCGCAGACTTTGGCAGTATGTCCGAAGGACCAGATTTATGCTGCTGGGGAAGAAGAAAAAGCAATAGGGTGGGGGAGTACTAGTTCGGCCGCTATGCGGCTATGCCGCTATATCGTCTATGTGAGCATAGACAATATAACATTATTCTACATTGCAGCATTCAAATACCATTAAAACGCCCAGACACTATTAGATTTGGGTGAGTGAATGTACAGTGGCTTTATAGCGACTGAGAAACATCAGATTCAACATTGGCGGCCAGGTTAATATAGCGACCGAGGAGCTCTGTAATAGCGCCCACTAGCGGTCGCTCATAGCTCCGCTGTACAGACGCTCATCTGTCGCTACCTGCCCCTAGTAATGAATCAGCCTGCCCGCCATTCCTGTGAAAGAGATCTACCCATTTATATGGGGATATTCATCTATTCCTTATGAGGAGATTCATTCCTTATTATATAGGAGATTTATCAATCTCTATGGAAGAAATTCACCCACTCACGTGAAGGAAATCCTTCCATTCACGTGAAGGGGATCCATTAATTCATGTAAAAGAGACTTATACATTTATGTGAAAATGTATTCATGCCTTTGGAGGAAATTTGCCCACTCACATAGAGGAGATTTGTCCATTCCTGTGAAGTTGATTCATCCAGTCCTATTTAGGGGATTCATCCATTCCTATAGAGGAGATTCACCTATTTCTTTAGAGGAGATTCATCCATTTTTATCTCCTCCCATGATGGAAATTCAGTCAAGTGTTTTTATGCTTAATTAAAAATTTGCCGTCTGCCAATTTTATAAAGGTCATAAGGGTCGTCATCAATACCTGTTTTGTTGGTCACCATTAAACAGCCCTAAAGATTTTTTGTTCTGGTTCTAATGACCAAACAGGGTGTGAAGCTCAATTTCTACAATAGGGCTAGAGAGATAACATATACACTGTTTGTTGAAACATAACAAATCACTCTTTCCTAAACTAAAGTAACATTTTTGTCTTAAATTGAGCCTTAAAGTGGACTGAAACCTAGGTTTGCCTCACCAGGGTGCTGGTCTTCTTTATTGTGGCATCCTGTATAGGGATGCCCCTGTATGTGTGATCTCCTCCCACCCCCGGTTGGGTTGGTTCTTAGCTTTAGGGTGATCCCACCACGTGAGATAAATCATCTGATTTATCAGCTCAGCATCCTGAGCACATGTTTTGGCACAAAAAAATAAACACTTTCATCAAAAGTGTACTCACCCTTTAAGTCATCTTCTGATATTTTAGTGATTTTTTTTGCTTTCTGCAGTTGATTTATATAAGGTAACATTTATACAAGCTCACCAGTTATATGAATGTTCAACATGACTTATCTATTAAACCAGACTAACACTCATTTTAAATATATTGCACATTCACCCCCCCCCCCCCCGCAACCCAGTTTTTCTCCACATTCCCAAACCAAACCACTGGTGGTTACATGGTACATAATCAGCCTTAGGGCTTGATTTCGCCAAGGAACGTGGAGATAGGTAGGATAACATGGGATAACCTGCACTGAGTACTAGACAAACCAACACCCAATATATGTAAAGTGGATGTTGATCTGCTTTCATGAGTTACATGGTGGGCAGCTGCACATACCGTTACTGGAGTTCAGATTGGCAGAGACAAGGTGCCAGTGTGCTTTAATTTTAAATTTTTTAAATTTAATTTTTTTTGGTGTTGCTGATTTTTTTTTAACAAAGTTTCTGTTGTACAGCATTAATAGAACATCACTGAACTGTACAAGGTGGGTGGAGGTGTGGAGGATGCTGTTAGTAATGATATACTGGCTGAGTGCTAGCCATTGACTAAGGAGCCACGAGTGGCCCTCTGCTCCATCTGTTGCTGCTCATGGCGGCAGTCTCTCGGCAGGCTCTCAGATACTACATGATATACTGCTCAAAAGCATGGAGCTAATCAAACCCCCTGTCATTTGAAAATAATCTTTCTATCAAGATGGAGCTCTTTCACATTCAGCAACCCGCTAACTAGATAAAAGAACCTGTTCCTGCTCTATCAGCGTCCAGATTCATTTTATATTGTAATGCTAAATTCAGTGTAAGTGCCATCATTTTGAATAATATATTCGGCATTCAGGCTATGTTAAAAGCCCCTTAGTTGATATACAGTCGATTGCCGCTGTGTGGTGGAAATTTCATACAGGCGTCAAAGACACTGAATGACTATATACGTATGTAGAAAAAAGCTGAGCTAAAGAGAAATTCCAGATGAAAATTAAAGAAAGCCACACGTTTTTCACATTTTTCTACACTGTAGTAACTTCCTAAGGAGTTGGCACTTTAAAGTGGACCAAAACACAGGCATACTCACTCCCCTCTGGGTGAAACCCCCCAGGTTGCCCTAAAAACTCACCTTTGTTCCTGGTCCAATGGCGCAAGCACGAGCAGTAGCCACATCCCTACTACTCCTTTAGCAGGGTGGCTGTCCGCGGCAGACATTTGTGAATGGCTGGGGCGGGCTTGCTCCCTGTTAAAGGGTAGCAGGGGATGTGGCCATCAGCGCGCTCGGATCCGCGCATTAGACAAACTCCTGGACGAAGGGGCCTGAGTGCGCAGATTGAACGCAAGCTGTGCATGCGCAGTAGGACCAGGGAAGGGAAAGTAAGATCAGGCGATATGGGGGGTTTCACACAGGGCTACAGGTTGCCTTGATGTATTACTACAGATATGTTTACTAGAGAAAAATTCCTCTACTGCAATGGAAAATGTATGCACAATGTAGAGAATGTCTTAAATCCCTTTCAAAATGAATAGGGGGGATGGCAAACACTTTTGCAACAAGCTTTCCTTCAAAAGGTGATGTGGAGGCTGATTCACTACTAGTGCATGGTATTGCCAGAGGAGCGTCTGTATAGCAGTGCTTAGAGCGACCGCTAGTATATGATGTACGCGGGTATCAGGCGCTGTAACAGAGCGTCTCAGTCACAGTAGTAACTTGGCCGACATTGATTAATGTGATGTATGTTGGGCGCTCTAACAACTGTACAGCACTGCAGGGAGTGAGAGGTAGCGCCAGCTCAGTGCGTCCAGTACTCGGCGCTCAACACCTTATTCAAGAAAAAGCTGCACACAGCGCTGGCGCTCTAAAGCTGGGTGCTGTAGCACAGAGCGCCAAACGCTGTGTGATTAAAGTCTGTTTTTGAACACATATACACCTGTAACAAAGCTAAAACACATGGAATGACATTGTTTTAACACTGGGACAATAACACTTTAGTGCCAGACCTATACATACAATTCTGCATAAAAATATAAAAAATAAAAAAAAAAATATTAAAAGTGTTTGTTTGCAGCCAGGAGAGGTCACACAATGATTTGAGCAAATAAAAATTAATTGGCAAACAAGCTATTTATACACAACTAATGAAAGCCCATTGAAATGTATGGGCGAGTGCTACAGAGCAACAGGTACTACATGGCGCTCCTAAGCCTAGAGTGTCAGCGCTATACGCTGAGCTGCCTGGATTAATACATGTGACGCTACATGATGCTGTTAGAGGCACTCACCAGATTCCCTTTCTTAAATGTGGTTTTGCGTACAGTGCTCAGCGTTTACCAGGTGCTACCTGCCGCTATGAAGCACTTCCTGGTGCTATCCATTCTTAAATAACCCCCTTAATCTAAACTAGGTCCCAGTGACCCCCTCAGCCTTCCTGTTAAGTGAACCATATTAGAGGGACTTTCCAGGCAACTTAAAAGCAAACCAAAAGTGTATAGGTGTTGTAAAGCCCACTTATTCTCAAGATCTGTGACGCCAAATCATCCGCTATGGCACTGTGACTCTATGCACCACAGTGAAGGTGTCAGGCCTTGGCACACCCCTCCATTGCAGTCAGTGGAGTAATGGGCATGCTGCAGTCACTGACCTATGGTAGAGAGATGCTGTTTAGCATGGAGATCAGGTCTCTGGGTACAGTACTTAATCACAGGAGTTATGTACCACTGGAATGGGACCAATAAGTTTTTTTTTGGGGGGGGGGGATAGGTGAACAAACTTTTGTTTTGAGAAGTTGCAAAAGCTGGAAGACATTTTTGACCGGAGATGAGTTTTGACAAGATAGTCAAACAGTAAAATGATTCATAACGTGAAAGACAATGTATGGTTCAAGTCATTAACTCTTGTCCTTGGGAACAATGTTGATGTCCTAACGTGTCCTGATAAATATCTTTCCTGCAAATGATCAAAATAATTAGCTCATACATAATCCTTCAAAATAAATGAGACTTATCTGACAAAGCAAGGCAAAGTTTGTGATTGGATTGTGAATGGAGTTTAACATATTTTTGTGCTTCCTGTCTAAACGAGTGTTTCACTGGATTCGGGTTAATGTTATATATAACCCTTTTTAGTTTATTTCAATCATAATTGATTCTTGGGGAAATTTAGCCAGCTCCATTTTTTTTAATAGAAAATGCCAAACAACTCCAGTAAATCATCTATAGATAGATACAAAGGCACTTTTCCCAAAAATGTAGAAGGACCCAAATCCAAACACTGTTGGTGGAGAGGACATTCAGGTTGTGGTTTCTGGGATCTGAAAAGCCTCATTGTCATAGAAGAGGGAACATTACTGGAGTTTATAAGTAGAGAGCTCTTGTTGCTGACTCTGTTGGGTTGATTCAAAGAAACATGTAACAGCTTGGATTTGGCTCACGATCATCCTATTTTTCCCGAACGCTCGTGCGTTCGTATGAACTTGCGAGTGATTCAATAAGCAAATACGTTTCTATCCTAAAATATACGTCCGTTCGTATGGCAGTTCGGGAATCAGACCTATGTCAGTTTCCATCCTGAATTTTCCGTTTCATTTCTCAGGTTGCAACATTGGTTTTGCCCTTTTTCCTTTTTTGTCTGGACGTAAATCCTTCTGATCTTGCGGCTCCGCACTACAAACTTACCTCATTAAAGTGCATTCTAAATATTTGGTCTTTTATTTTTCTTTATTTCATTCATTTGGTAGTAACCAACCATTAATGAATGCATTTGCATAAGTAAATCTTACTTTGTTTAATTTTTAGTTAACTTGCATTTTTTACTTGTGGATTTAATTTTAATATTTATGCTTCTAATGGTACAACTTTAAATTTTTAGTGTGGTTACCCACACCCTCTACATACAGATTGCTCACAAATATTAAAAAACACCCAGCAACTTCTGCATGTTATGAGCCTAGAAACAGCCAAGATGGCGGCTCAGGTATTATCGGGCAGCCTGCAAACAGAAAGGGCCTTGTGACTGTGTTGCTCTGGATTCTTTGATTTCTGACCTTTCCATGCCCCCAGCTCTGCTGTGTCTGTGCAAAATACAGCAGTAACCCACATCCTGCACTTTATCCCGCTCTCCTCAGTAAGTGTGATGCATCTGACCAAAGATGTGCTTAAATAATTAAACAAAGCAAAGGTAAACAACTACACCAATAAATGCAATCTAAAAATATTATTCTAGTACCTCAATTTTAAAATAAATAACAAAGGACATAAGTTTCTTTAATTAACGCAAATATATTGCAAAATAAAGGTTTACATGCAAAGGACTAATTAAGGTCCACATTAAAATGCTTTTATAAGGCATACATGAATCAGGTATGCATTGCCATACAATTTATGGCCTCGGCCATGCTGATACATGCAGTTCATTGGAGCACAAGACGCGCAGACTCCTCCACATAGCCAAAAAACCTGTTCACGAACAGCAATCCGGCTGCTAAAAGGTGTCGGCTGTGGCTTTCTTTTAAAACGCGTTTAGAGGTTTCTCTGAATCACACCTAAACACATCCAATTAACCTAAGTTTTACGTTTTGATCGTAAGTTTTAGGATTTGATCCTAAGTTTTACGTTTTGATCCTAAAATTTAGGAACGAACTTCCGCTGATCGTAAGAGCATATACGCATTCGTACGTAGGCTCGTGCGAGTCGTAAATGGCCAAAAAAACAGGAAAAAATGACTAACACCCACCCAAACTTACGATTCTCGATACGAAATCAATTAACTTTTGCTCTTTGAATCGAGGGGTGTAAGTGGCTGCTTGGAAGTGGTGAGTTAAAGCAGGTTCTCCTGTGGTAAGCTTTGGGAAGCTGAGCTCATTTGGTAAGTAAAATATAGTAAACTGTGTTTGTTTTATTTTTGTGAATCAGTGTGTTAATGCTGGCACAAATTTAAACCAAAGGAAAAAAAAAAAGTTGTTTTTTTTTTTTCTCTCTTTCCTGGATTCCTGCTGAGGCCTAATTGAGGCCTAATTGAAGCAGGTGTGTTATAAGGCACCAGGCAGCTCTTGTAGCTCGCTCTTGTTGCTGACTCTGTAAGTGGCTGCTTGGAAGTGGTGAGTTAAAGCAGGAGTTAAAAGAAGAAGTTACAAGCAGAAGTGCTGAAGCTGTAAGTATCTGCCTTGATTTCATATTGTTATTTTAAGTGTTGTAAATTCTACACTTGGTGTTCCCACAAATTCATACAATGGGTTCCATGCCTAACAATGCTGTTCAGTGTACATCTTGTGCTATGTATGCACTTCTTGATCAATCGGTCGAGGGTGAATATATATGCCCCGGATGCCTGCGAATCTCTGATTTGGAAGCCGTGATTCACGATCTAAATAAGCGATTGGCAACACTGAGAGAAATTGTTATCATGCAAAAGAGTCTGGATCTCACTGATCTGGCACTACATGGCTCAGGGTCAGGGGAGGGTGGTAGTATGGGGGGAGAGGAAAAGCAGGAGAATGAGGCAGCTAGCTGGATAACAGTTAGAAGGCGGGGTAGGGGTAAAAGTTATAGGGAGGCTAGCCCTGAACAGGCACCTCCAAACAAGTTTGCCCGGTTGGCAGATGAGGAGGATGTTAGCTCAGGAATGGCAGAGCTGCAGCAAGACACATCTGTCGGCTCCAGTAAGGAAGGGAGGGGAAATGGGAGAACAGGGCAGGCAAGACAGGTGCTGGTAGTGGGTGACTCTATTATTAGGGGAACAGACAGGGCAATCTGTCACAAAGACCGGGATTGCCGAACAGTGTGTTGCCTTCCTGGGGCAAGAGTACGGCATGTAGCGGAGCGGGCTGACAGATTGTTGGGAGGGGCTGGCGTGAACCCAGCGGTCATGGTGCATATTGGCACTAATGACATAGGAAGAAGTAGGTGGAAGGTCCTAAAAAATGATTTCAGGGACTTAGGCCGTAAGCTTAAGGCAAGGACCTCAACTGTAGTATTCTCAGAAATACTACCAGTACCAAGAGCCACACCAGAGAGGCAGCGGGAGATTAGAGATGTAAACAGGTGGCTCAAAAATTGGAGTAAAAAGGAGGGGTTTGGGTTCTTAGAGAACTGGGCCGACTTCACAGTGGGCTACAGGTTCTTTGGCAGGGATGGGTTGCACCTCAATGGGGAGGGTGCATCTGTTCTGGGGGAGAGGATGGCTAAAAGGTTAGAGGAGTGTTTAAACTGAGCATTGGGGGGGAGGGTAAAAGCTATTACAAAGGGGAAGTTAGGAAAGAAAGTGACAGTGGGTGTAGACATGAAACTGGGGGTGGAGAGGGGGGAGGGGTTAGCACATCTAGCAGGAATAAGGGCAATATACAAAATTATCAAAATTCTCATAAGCATTTGAAATGCATGCTTACAAATGCTAGAAGTTTGACTAATAAAATGGATGAACTAGAATTGATAATAACAGAAGAACAATATGATATTGTGGGGGTAACAGAGACCTGGCTGGATGAAAGCTATGACTGGGCAGTAAATTTACAGGGATACTGTGTGTTTAGGAGGGACCGTAACAAACGCAAAGGGGGTGGAGTCTGCTTAATTGTAAAATCCTCTCTACAGCCTGCTCTGCGGGAGGATATATGTGAGGGGAATGACCATGTGGAGTCGGTATGGGTAGAAATACATGGAGGGAGAAACAAAAATAAAATACTGATGGGGGTTTGCTATAAACCTCCAGATATATCCAAATCCATAGAAAATATGATGCTAAGGCAAATGGATATAGCCGCTAAAGTAAATGAGGTAGTGATTATGGGGGACTTTAACTACCCAGATATAGACTGGGACGCTGAAACATGTGTTTCGCAGAAAAGTAATAGTTTTTTATCTAAAACAAAAGATGGCTACCTTTCCCAACAGGTACAAGCTCCAACAAGGGGGAAAGCCATATTGGACCTAATACTAACCAATGTACCAGACAAAGTAATAAAGGTACAGGTTGGGGGACACCTTGGAAGCAGTGATCATAATATCATTAATTTCCAATTAGCAGTCACTAGGGTGCCTTATGAAGGAGTCACAAAAACGCGGGACTTCAAAAAGGCAAAGTTTGACCAACTTAGAGATGCCCTACACTGCATTGACTGGGAAAATGTCCTTAAGAACAAAAGCATGGACGCTAAATGGGATACTTTCAAAGGAATACTTAATTTTCAGTGTGACAGATATATACCTTACAGGAATAAAACTATTAGACACACATGTAAACCGATGTGGCTAAATAAAAAGGTTAAGGGGGCAATAAACAACAAAAAAAAGGCATTTAAACGTTTAAAGCAGGAAGGGACAGCGGAAGCGTTAAAAAACTATAAAGAAGAAAATAAACAATGTAAACAACAGATAAGGGCAGCTAAGCTGGAGACAGAAAGACTGGTCGCAAAAGAGAGTAAAACTAACCCTAAATTATTCTTTAGCTACATAAACCGTAAAAGGTACAAACCTGAGGGTGTGGGCCCCCTGAAAAGCAAGGATGGGACCCCTATAGAGGGAAATGAGGAGAAAGCTAATTTGCTTAACAACTTCTTTGCTTCTATATTCACAAAAGAATTTGACATGCCGAGTGAAATGCAGGGGAATAACCGGAACCCTCCATTAAATGTCACTGGTCTAACCAAGGAAGAAGTCCGGCACCGTCTCAAGCAGCTGAAAATCGATAAATCACCAGGACCAGATGACATACATCCTCGTGTTTTAAGGGAGTTATGTACAGTAATAGACAAGCCGTTATTTCTAATATTTGTGGATTCCATAACTACAGGGTTTGTTCCGATGGATTGGCGCTTGGCAAATGTGGTGCCAATATTCAAAAAGGGATCTAGGGGGGAACCTGGGAACTACAGACCGGTAAGCTTAACATCTGTGGTGGGCAAGCTGTTTGAAGGTTTCTTAAGGGATACTATCCTGGAGCACCTTGGGGAAAATGACCTTATTACTCCATATCAGCATGGATTTATGAGGAATCGCTCCTGCCAGACAAACCTGATCAGCTTTTATGAGGAGGTAAGTTCAAGATTGGATCAGGGGGAGTCATTGGATATCATATATCTTGACTTTTCTAAAGCATTTGATACTGTGCCACATAAAAGGCTGGTACAAAAGATGAGAATGCTTGGACTGGGGGAAAACGTGTGCAGATGGGTGGGAAATTGGCTTAGTGATCGGAAGCAGAGGGTGGTTATAAATGGTACACACTCAGATTGGGTCACTGTTACCAGTGGAGTACCACAAGGGTCAGTTCTGGGACCAATTCTCTTCAATATATATATAAATGACATTGGGTATGGATTAAACAGTAAAGTCTCAATCTTTGCAGATGATACTAAGCTGAGTAAAGTAATTAAAACAAAGGAGGACAACAGGCAACTACAAACAGATTTAGATAAATTGGAAGCATGGGCAGTTAAATGGCAAATGAAGTTTAACACAGATAAATGTAAGGTTATGCACATGGGAAGGAGAAATCTGTGTCATGATTACACACTAAATAAAGAAACACTTGGTAAAACAACAATGGAAAAGGACCTAGGGGTTTTAGTTGACAATAAGCTCAACTGTAGTAATCAATGCCAGGCAGCTGCTGCCAAGGCAAATAGGATCATGGGGTGCATCAGGAGGGGCATAGGTGCTCATGACCAGAACATCATTTTACCCCTGTACAAGTCACTGGTCAGACCCCATATGGAATACTGTGTACAGTTCTGGGCACCTGTGCTTAAAAAGGACATATCAGAACTGGAGCGCGTTCAAAGAAGGGCAACAAAGTTAATAAAAGGAGTGCGAGGGCTAGAGTACCCGGAAAGATTGTCCAAGTTAGGTTTATTTAGTCTAGAAAAAAGACGATTGAGGGGTGATCTAATAACTATGTATAAATATATTCGGGGTCAATACAAGGATCTGTCCCACAATCTATTTATACCCCGGAGTGTAACCATAACCCGGGGGCATCCACTAAGGTTAGAGGAAAGGTGCTTTCTCCACCGACATAGGAGGGGATTCTTCTCTGTAAGAGCAGTGAGACTATGGAACTCGCTGCCAGAGGAGGTAGTAATGATGGATACAGTAAAAACGTTCAAAAGTGGCCTTGATGCCTTCCTGGCATGTAATAACATTTCCGGCTATGGCTACTAGACCACTGGAAGGAGTTAAACAGGCTGAACTGGATGGACTAAAGTCTTTATTCAGCCTTACATACTATGTTACTATGTTACTATGTTAGATGAGCAAACTTTTGAAAAATTCGATTCGGCTAATTCGCCGAATTATCCGACAAAATTTGTTTTGGTCCGAATTTATTAGCGACGAATCGCTATTAAAACAGCTATTTCTGAGCTTCCTAAAGCCTCAATAGGGTTGTAAAACATTCTGCCTAGCTGTAACACGCAATGGATGCGTGCTGGGTTAGTGAAATAATACTGTAAATAATTATGACATGCAGATCAGAGGCATCGCTATTAGAATCGCAGAGCGGCACAATTGCAGAGAGTTGAGGTGGCATCACTATGAGGGGCCCCTATATTGCCTGAAAAACACACCCTGGAGCTGGCAGCAGCAGGAGCCCAAATATTGGCTGAAAGGCATCCTGGAGTTGGCAGCAGAAGCCCAAAAAATGGCTGAATGACACCCTGGAGTTGTAAGCAGCAGCAGCAGGAGCCCAAACATAGCTTGAAAGAGACACTGGAGTTGGCAGCAGGAGCCCAAAAATTGGCTGAATGACACCCTGGAGTTGCAAGCAGCAGCAGCAGCAGGAGGCCAAACATAGCTTGAAAGAGACACTGGAGTTGGCAGCAGGAGCCCAAAAATTGGCTAAATGACACCCTGGAGTTGCAAGCAGCAGCAGCAGGAGCACAAACATAGCTTAAAAGAGACACTGGAGTTGGCAGCAGGAACCCAAAAATGGCCTAAAGACACATTGCAGTTGGCAGCAGCAGCAGCAGGAGGCCACACATAGCTTGAAAGAGACACTGGAGTTGGCAGCAGGAGCCCAAAAATTGGCTGAATGACACCCTGGAGTTGCAAGCAGCAGCAGCAAGAGCCCAAACACAGCTTGAAAGAGACACTGGAGTTGGCAGCAGGAACCCAAAAATTGGCCTAAAAACACACCACAGTTGGCAGCAGCAGGTGGCCAAACATAGCTTGAAAGAGACACTGGAGTTGGCAGCAGGAGCCCAAAAATTGGCTGAATGACACCCTGGAGTTGCAAGCAGCAGCAGCAGGAGCCTGAACATAGGTTGAAAGAGACACTGGAGTTGGCAGCAGGAGCCCAAAAATTAGCTGAATGACACCCTGGAGTTGCAAGCAGCAGCAGTAGGATCCCAAACATAGCTTGAAAAAGACACTGGAGTTGGCAGCAGGAGCCCAAAAATTGGATGAATCACACCCTGGAGTTGCAAGCAGCAGCCGACGGAGCACAAACATTGCTTTAAAGAGACACTAGAGTTGGCTGCAGGAGCCCAAAAATTGAATGAATCACATCCTGGAGTTGCAAGCAGCAGCAGGAGCCCAAACATAGCTTGAAAGAGACACTGGAGTTGGCAGCAGGAGCCCAAAAATTGGCAGAATGACACCCTGGAGTTGCAAGCAGCAGCAGCCCAAACATAGCTTGAAAGAGACACTGGAGTTGGCAGCAGGAGCCCAAAAATTGGCTGAATGACACCCTGGAGTTGCAAGCAGCAGGAGCCCAAACATAGCTTGAAAGAGACACTGGAGTTGGCAGCTGGAACCCAAAAATTGGCCTAAAGACACACTGCAGTTGGCAGCAGCAGGTGGCCAAACATAGCTTGAAAGAGACACTGGAGTTGGCAGCAAGAGCCCAAAAATTGGTTGAATGACACCCTGGAGTTACAAGCAGCAGCAGCAGGAGCCCAAACATAGCTTGAAAGAGACACTGGAGTTGGCAGCAGGAACCCAAAAATTGGCCTAAAGACACACTGCAGTTGGCAGCAGCAGATGGCCAAACATAGCTTGAAAGAGACACTGGAGTTGGCAGCAGGAGCCCAAAAATTGGCTGAATGACACCCTGGAGTTGCAAGCAGCAGCAGCAGGAGCCATAACATAGCTTGAAAGAGACACTGGAGTTGGCAGCAGGAGCCCAAAAATTGGCCTAAAGACACACTGCAGTTGGCAGCAGCAGGAGGCCAAACAAAGCTTGAAAGAGGCACTGGAGTTGGCAGCAGGAGCCCAAATATTGGCTGAATGACACCCTGGAGTGGCAAGCAGCAGCAGCAGGAGCCCAAACATAGCTTGAAAGAGACACTGGAGTTGGCAGCAGGAGCCAAAAATTGGATGAATCACACCCTGGAGTTGCAAGCAGCAGCAGGAGGCCAAACATAGCTTGAAAGAGACACTGGAGTTGGCAGCAGGAGCCCAACAATTGGCTGAATGACACCCTGGAGTTGCAAGCAGCAGCAGCAGGAGCACAAACTTAGCTTAAAAGAGACACTGGAGTTGGCAGCAGGAACCCAAAAATGGCCTAAAGACACACTGCAGTTGGAAGCAGCAGCAGCAGGAGGCCACACATAGCTTGAAAGAGACACTGGAGTTGGCAGCAGGAGCCCAAAAATTGGCTGAATGACACCCTGGAGTTGCAAGCAGCAGCAGCAGCAAGAGCCCAAACACAGCTTGAAAGAGACACTGGAGTTGGCAGCAGGAACCCAAAAATTGGCCTAAAAACACACCACAGTTGGCAGCAGCAGGTGGCCAAACATAGCTTGAAAGAGACACTGGAGTTGGCAGCAGGAGCCCAAAAATTGGCTGAATGACACCCTGGAGTTGCAAGCAGCAGCAGCAGGAGCCTGAACATAGGTTGAAAGAGACACTGGAGTTGGCAGCGGGAGCCCAAAAATCGGCCTAAAGACACACTGCAGTTAGCAGCAGCAGCAGCAGGAGGCCAAACATAGCTTGAAAGAGACACTGGAGTTGGCAGCAGGAGCCCAAAAATTAGCTGAATGACACCCTGGAGTTGCAAGCAGCAGCAGTAGGATCCCAAACATAGCTTGAAAAAGACACTGGAGTTGGCAGCAGGAGCCCAAAAATTGGATGAATCACACCCTGGAGTTGCAAGCAGCAGCCGACGGAGCACAAACATTGCCTTAAAGAGACACTAGAGTTGGCTGCAGGGGCCCAAAAATTGAATGAATCACACCCTGGAGTTGCAAGCAGCAGCAGGAGCCCAAACATAGCTTGAAAGAGACACTGGAGTTGGCAGCAGGAGCCCAAAAATTGGCAGAATGACACCCTGGAGTTGCAAGCAGCAGCAGCCCAAACATAGCTTGAAAGAGACACTGGAGTTGGCAGCAGGAGCCCAAAAATTGGCTGAATGACACCCTGGAGTTGCAAGCAGCAGGAGCCCAAACATAGCTTGAAGGAGACACTGGAGTTGGCAGCAGGAACCCAAAAATTGGCCTAAAGACACACTGTAGTTGGCAGCAGCAGGTGGCCAAACATAGCTTGAAAGAGACACTGGAGTTGGTAGCAAGAGCCCAAAAATTGGTTGAATGACACCCTGGAGTTACAAGCAGCAGCAGCAGGAGCCCAAACATAGCTTGAAAGAGACACTGGAGTTGGCAGCAGGAACCCAAAAATTGGCCTAAAGACACACTGCAGTTGGCAGCAGCAGGAGGCCAAACATAGCTTGAAAGAGACACTGGAGTTGGCAGCAGGAGCCCAAAAATTGGCTGAATGACACCCTGGAGTGGCAAGCAGCAGCAGCAGGAGCCCAAACATAGCTTGAAAGAGACACTGGAGTTGGCAGCAGGAGCCAAAAATTGGATGAATCACACCCTGGAGTTGCAAGCAGCAGCAGGAGCCCAAACATAGCTTGAAAGAGACACTGGAGTCGGCAACAGGAGCCCAAAAATTGGCAAAATGACACCCTGGAGTTGCAAGCAGCAGCAGCCCAAAAATAGCTTGAAAGAGACACTGGAGTTGGCAGCAGGAGCCCAAAAATTGGCTGAATGACACCCTGGAGTTGCAAGCAGCAGCAGCAGGAGCCCAAACATAGCTTGAAGGAGACACTGGAGTTGGCAGCAGGAACCCAAAAATTGGCCTAAAGACACACTGCAGTTGGCAGCAGCAGGTGGCCAAACATAGCTTGAAAGAGACACAGGAGTTGGCAGCAGGAGCCCAAAAATTGACTGAATGACACCCTGGAGTTGCAAGCAGCAGCAGCAGGAGCCCAAACATAGCTTGAAAGACACACTGCAGTTGGCAGCAGGAGCCCAAAAATTGGCTGAATGACACACTGCAGTTGGCAGCAGCAGCAGCAGGAGGCCAAACATAGCTTGAAAGAGACACTGGAGTTGGCAGCAGGAGCCCAATAATTGGCTGAATCACACCCTGGAGTTGCAAGCAGCAGCAGTAGGAGCCCAAACATAGCTTGAAAGAGACACTGGAGTTGGCAGCAGGAGCCCAAAAATTGGATGAATCACACCCTGGAGTTGCAAGCAGCAGCAGCAGCAGCAGGAGCCCAAACATAGCTTGAAAGACACACTGGAGTTGGCAGCAGGAACCCAAAAATTGGATGAATCACACCCTGGAGTTGCAAGCAGCAGCAGACGGAGCACAAACATTGCTTTAAAGAGACACTGGATTTGGCTGCAGGAGCCCAAAAATTGAATGAATCACACCCTGGAGTTGCAAGCAGCAGCAGGAGCCCAAACATAGTTTGAAAGAGACACTGGAGTTGGCAGCAGGAGCCCAACAATTGGCAGAATGACACCCTGGAGTTGCAAGCAGCAGCAGGAGCCCAAACATAGTTTGAAAGAGACACTGGAGTTGGCAGCAGGAGCCCAAAAATTGGCAGAATGACACCCTGGAGTTGTAAGCAGCAGCAGCAGGAGCCCAAACATAGCTTGAAAGAGACACTGGAGTTGGCAGCAGGAACCCAAAATTGGCCTAAAGACACACTGCAGTTTGCAGCAGCAGGTGGCCAAACATAGCTTGAAAGAGACACTGGAGTTTGCAGCAGGAGCCCAAAAATTGGCTGAATGACACCATGGAGTTGCAAGCAGCAGCAGGAGCCCAAACATAGCTTGAAAGAGACACTGGAGTTGGCAGCAGGAACCCAAAAATTGGCCTAAAGACACACTGCAATTGGCAGCAGCAGGTGGCCAAACATAGCTTGAAAGAGACACTGGAGTTGGCAGCAGGAGCCCAAAAATTGGCTGAATGACACCCTGGAGTTGCAAGCAGCAGCAGCAGGAGCCCAAACATAGCTTGAAAGAGACACTGGAGTTGGCAGCAGGAACCCAAAAATTGGCCTAAAGACACACTGCAGTTGGCAGCAGCAGCAGCAGGAGGCCAAACATAGCTTGAAAGAGACACTGGAGTTGGCAGCAGGAGCCCAAAAATTGGCTGACTGACACCCTGGAGTTGCAAGCAGCAGCAGCAGCAGCAGCAGCAGCAGCAGCAGCAGGAGCTCAAACATATCTTGAAAGAGACACTGGAATTGGCAGCAGGAGCCCAAAAATTGGATGAATCACACCATGGAGTTGCAAGCAGCAGCAGCAGGAGCCCAAGCATAGATCGAAAGACACACTGGAGTTGGCAGCAGGAGCCCAAAAATTGGATAAATCACACCCTGGAGTTGCAAGCAGCAGCAGAAGGAGCACAAACATTGCTTTAAAGAGACACTGGAGTTGGCTGCAGAAGCCCAAAAATTGAATGAATCACACCCTGGAGTTGCAAGCAGCAGCAGGAGCCCAAACATAGCTTGAAAGAGACACTGGAGTTGGCAGCAGGAGCCCAAAAATTGGCCTAAAGACACACTGCAGTTGGCAGCAGGAGGTGGCCAAACATAGCATGAAAGAGACACTGGAGTTGGCAGCAAGAGCCCAAAAGTTGGCTGAATGACACCCTGGAGTGTCAAGCAGCAGCAGCAGGAGGCCAAACATAGCATGAAAGAGACACTGGAGTTGGCAGCAGGAACCCAAAATTTGGCCTAAAGACACACTGCAGTTGGCAGCAGCAGCAGCAGGAGCCCCAACATAGCTTGAAAGAGACACTTGAGTTGGCATCAGGAACCCAATAATTGGCTGAATGACACCCTGGAGTTGCAAGCAGCAGCAGCATGAGCCCAAACATAGCTTGAAAGAGACACTGGAGTTATCAGCAGGAACCCAAAAATTGACCTAAAGACACACTGCAGTTGGAAGCAGCAGGTGGCCAAACATAGCTTGAAAGAGACACTGGAGTTGGCAGCAGGAGCCCAAAAATTGGCTGAATGACACCCTGGAGTTGCAAGCAGCAGCAGCAGGAGCCCAAACATAGCTTGAAAGAGACACTGGAGTTGGCAGCAGGAGCCCAAAAATTGGATAAATCACACCCTGGAGTTGCAAGCAGCAGCAGGAGCCCAAACATAGCTTGAAAGAGACACTGGAGTTGGCAGCAGGAGCCCAAAAATTGGCCTAAAGACACACTGCAGTTGGCAGCAGCAGGAGGCCAAACATAGTTTGAAAGAGACACTGGAGTTTGCAGCAGAAGCCCAAATATTGGATGAATCACACCCTGGAGTTCCAAGCAGCAGCAGCAGCAGCAGCAGGAGCACAAATATAGCTCGAAAGACACACTGGAGTTGGCAGCAGGAGCCCAAAAATTGGCTGAATGACACCCTGGAGTTGCAAGCAGCAGCAGCAGGAGCCCAAACATAGCTTGAAAGAGACACTGGAGTTGGCAGCAGGAGCCCAAAAATTGGATAAATCACACCCTGGAGTTGCAAGCAGCAGCAGGAGCACAAAAATAGCTCAAAAGACACACTGGAGTTGGCAGCAGGAGCCCAAAAATTGGATGAATCACACCCTGGAGTTGCAAGCAGCAGCAGAAGGAACACAAACATTGCTTTAAAGAGACACTGGAGTTGGCTACAGGAGCTCAAAAATTGAATGAATCACACCCTGGAGTTGCAAGCAGCAGCAGGAGCCCAAACATAGCTTGAAAGAGACACTGGAGGTTGCAGCAGGAGCCCAAAAATTGGCCTAAAGACACACTGCAGTTGGCAGCAGGAGGTGGCCAAACACAGCTTGAAAGAGACACTGGAGTTGGCAGCAAGAGCCCAAAAGTTGGCTGAATGACACCCTGGAGTGTCAAGCAGCATGAGGCCAAACATAGCTTGAAAGAGACACTGGAGTTTGCAGCAGGAACCCAAAATTTGGCCTAAAGACACACTGCAGTTGGCAGCAGCAGCAGCAGGAGCCCAAACATAGCTTGAAAGAGACACTGGAGTTGGCAGCAGGAACCCAAAAATTGGCCTAAATACACACTGCAGTTGGCAGCAGCAGCAGACCAAAATTTGGCTGAAAGGCACACCCTGAAGTTGGCATCAGCAGGAGCCTAAAACTTGGCCTAAAGTCATAAATATGTTTTGCACCGTTTGGAAAGTGTAAAACGTGGCACCATGCTGAATCTAGTTGCATGCATCAGCCATTGGTGGGTGGAAATCCTGCCTGATCCATCCCTGATTCATTTTCACAAAGGTGAGTCTCTCCACATTTTTAGTTGACAGACGAGTTCTCCTCGCCGTAACTATGGCCCCCGCTGCACCAAACACCCGCTCAGATGGCACGCTACTTGCCGGGCAGGACAGCTTTTCCAGGGCAAACTCAGCTAGCTGCAGCCACAAGTCAAGCTTGGCTGCCCAGAAGTCCAGCGGATCCTCAAGGTGTGTTGGCATGGTCATGTCAAGGTATGACATGACCTGCTGGTTCAGGTCCTGCTCCAGGTCTTCCTGCTGCTCATGAGTAGACTCATTATGCGGGTGTAGAAAGCTACTCATTAGCGACTGAAGACTGAGGCTGCTGCTGATGGAGCTGCTGCTGCTGCTCCTGCCAACCCCCCAGCAGGCATGGCAGTGGAAGGTGAGCGCAGAGGTCCCCCCGAGTCAGACCTGCGAGAGTATGGACCATGGCGCAGATAGGCATCGGCCAACTGACTACGTAGAATGTCTTTGTAGTAGTTCAGTTTGTCCTCCCTCTCGGCGGGTTTAAAACATGCCCCCATATTGTGCCGGAAGTGAGGGTCCAATAAGGTGGAGAGCCAGAAGTCATCCCGCTGACAAATGGAAACAATTCTGGGGCCACTACGCAAGCGCATGAGCATGCTTCCTGCCATTTGCGCAAGTGACTCGAAGGGACAAACTGTCTTCATCTCCACTGCATACTGCCACATTGTGTCTGGGTCCTCTGTCTCGCCTTCCTCACAACCCTCTAGCTCCTCTGGCTGCTCCTGCTCCTCCTCTCCTGTCCGCTGACTAGATAAACCAGCCATTTCGCCAAGCCTAAACTGTGCACTGTGCCACTCCTCCTCCTCTTCCTCCTCCTCCTCCAGTTCAGCTCCAACGGGGTTCATGTGGCCGTAAGATGTAGACGCCATGTCTCCAGTGCCGTGACCAGCCATGGTTTCCAACATGTGCTGTAGTACATGAAGCAGTGGAATCACGCAGTTCATCCCGTAATCCTGGTGACTCACAAATAAATTGGCTTCCTCAAAGGGCCTGAGCAAACGGCAGGTGTCACGTATGAGCTGCCACTGGTTGACATTGAAGTTGCACAGGGGAGTCCCCCTATCCGCTTGGATCATCAAGAAATCCGTGATGGCTTTTCTCTGTTCGTATAGTCTGTCCCACATATGCAGGGTGGAATTCCAACGGGTGGAAATCATCAGAATATGTTGTGGGCTACCGTTCTGACGCTGTAGCTCAAGAAGGGTGTGCTTGGCGGTGTATGAGTGGCTGAAGTGCATGCAAAGTTTCCTTGAAGTTGTTAGGATGTCTTGCAGATGGGGGGAAGACTTCAGAAACTGCTTCACAACCAGATTGAAGACGTGAGCCATGCAGGGCGCATGGGTCAGCCTTCCTTGTCGCAGCGCAGACAAAATGTTCTTCCCATTGTCAGTAACCATGGTTCCCATTTTCAGTTTTCTTGGAGTAAGCCATGTTTGGATTTCTTGATGAATAAATGTAAGCAATTCCTCCCCTGTGTGACTCCGTTCGCCAAGACAAACCATGTGAAGCACAGCGTGACACCTCCGTGCCCTGCACACATGGTAGGCTGGAGGGGCACTGAGACTTGAGCCTACAGTGGAGGGTGAGGAGATGGCGGAGGATGAGGAGGCCGAGTCGCATGGTGTCACAGGCACAACAGCCAGGGAGCATGGAGGCCAAAGCGGCGTGACCTGTCCAAGTTGCTGCTGCTGCGAAGAGACCACATTCACCGTAAACGACATGTACTGTCCCTGACCGTAGTTACAGCTCCAGACGTCGGCGCTGCCATGCACTTTGCTACACACCAACAGGCTCAAGGACTGGCCCACCTTCTGTTCAACAAAAGTGTGCAGCGCTGGTACTGCCTTCTTGGCAAAGAAATGACGGCTTGGGACTCTCCACCTCGACTCGGCACAAGCCATCAGTTCTCTGAAATGTGCAGAGTCCACCACCTGAAAAGGGAGCGACTGCAGCACCAGCAACTTGGACGGGAGCACATTCAGCTTCTGCGCTGTAGGATGAGTGGGCGCATACTGCTGTCTCTTGGACATGGCTTCGGTGATGGATTGCTGGCGGTATGCATGACTTGGAGGAGGAGCAGGAGCATCAGGAGGAGCGACAGAGGATGGGTATGACGCACAGCTGCCTTCTGCTGAGGTGCTGGAGCCTTGGCTGACAGAAATTGGGAGCGGCGTGCCACTTGGTGAGGAAGCAGCCTGGACCACTTCTTCGGTGCCTCGGTTCTCCCAGGTCGACTTATGGTGACGCATCATATGTTGACGCAGGGCCGCGGTGCCAACATTTGGGCCCTGGCCACGCTTCACCTTCTGCCTACATATCTTGCATGCGGCCATGTTACCCTCCTGCGGATGCTTGAGGAAAAACTGCCACACTGCCGAGTAGCTACTTTTCCCACCAACAGCCGGCACTCATTCACTGCTACTGTCGCCAACTCCAGGAACCCTTGCTCCACTACCTCCTGATAAGGTAGCCTGCTGCGCAGCAGGTGCTCTACTCTGGCCCCGGCCCCGTTTGGCTCCAGGCTTTACAATTCTGCCCCCATGCTGACTGCCAAGCATGCTGCTAACACCTTGCTGCCTCAGCTGCTGACTCCGGGGCAACCTGCGCCCCTCTTCTCCTGATGATGAGGATGAAGCCCCTTCTGCACCTGGCTCCCAAGTGCGATCAGCTTCATCATCATCATCATCACCGAGTTGTGGCTGCACGTCACTGATGTTCTCGGTTTCCTCAACAGTGTATGGCGCAGGAGCTGGAACACTCGCAACAACACCCACGCCACTCTCCACATCACTATTTGTCTGCCTAGCGAAGGAAGCCACCTCCATTTCTTGGCTGGGCAGTAGCTGCTGACTGTCCTTTATCTGATCGTCCTCCTCACTAAAGAGTGGAGCTGAACCCAAAGCATAGGATACGTCGCTGGAGGAGGGAACGGCGTAGGACAGAGGCAATGGGAGGACAGGGACTGCTCTCGGGCCATGCCAACTCAGGGTTGTGTCAGAGGAACCTACCGACCCTAGACTGGGGGTGTCAGATGTAACTTGTGATGATGTGGATGACCGCGTTAACCAATCTACCATGACAGATGCGTTACTGATGGAGACACGACCGCTAGTAGATACTGGCAGATCAGGTCTCTCACCGCGACTCCTGCTGCCCCTAGTCTGCTGCGACCTCTGCCTGCTGAATCTTGGCCTCTGCCACTCCTCTTTGAACATCCTGGCACTTGTCTGCCTGACATTTTTATGTATTTGAATTGCGCAATAAGCGCTTAAAAAAATGTGTTTACTTTAAAAAGCAGAAGCTAAATAAAGTGAGATACTGCTTCTCTGCACCAGAAACTATGAAAATTGGCAATATGGGATACCCTGCGGGCTGGTGTTTTTACAAGACGCACAAAACCAATTCAAAATGCAATATATCAATAAAACAGAGCCTGTAGAAGCTGCTTTAGTATAACAGATAGGGTGAAATGTGCCAGTTTGGGATACCATGCGGCCTGATGTTTTACAGGAGGCAAAAAAAAACAATTCAAAATGCAATATATTAATAAAACAGAGCCCGTAGAAGCGGCTTTAGTATAACAGATAGGGTGTAATGTGCCGTTTTGGGATACCCTGCGGCCTGGTGTTTTTACAGGATGCACAAAACCAATTCAAAATGCAATATATTAATAAAACAGAGCCTGTAGAAGCTGATTTAGTATAACAGATAGGGTGAAATGTGCCGGTTTGGGATACCCTGCGGCCTGGTGTTTTTACAGGATGCACAAAACCAATTCAAAATGCAATATATTAATAAAACAGAGCCTGTAGAAGCTGCTTTAGTATAACAGATAGGGTGAAATGTGCCGGTTTGGGATACCCTGCGGCCTGGTGTTTTTACAGGACGCAAAAAACAATTCAAAATGCAATATATTAATAAAACAGAGCCTGTAGAAGCTGATTTAGTATAACAGAGAGGGTAAAATGTGCTGGTTTGGGATACCCTGCGGCCTGGTGTTTTTACAGGACGCACAAAACCAATTCAAAATGCAATATATTAATAAAACAGAGCCTTTAGAAGTTGATTTAGTATAACAGATAGGGTGAAATGTGCTGGTTTGGGATGCCCATGCGGCCTGGTGTTTTTAGAGGACGCACAAAACCAATTCAAAAGGCAATATATTAATAAAACAGAGCCTGTAGAAGCTGCTTTAGTATAACAGATAGGGTGAAATGTGCCGGTTTGGGATACCCTGCGGCCTGGTGTTTTTACAGGATGCAAAAAAACAATTCAAAATGCAATATATTAATAAAACAGAGCCTGTAGAAGCTGATTTAGTATAACAGATAGGGTGAAATGTGCTGGTTTGGTATACCCTGCGGCCTGGTGTTTTTACAGGACGTAAAAAAAATTACAAATGCAATATATTAATAAAAAAGAGCCTGTAGAAGCTGCTTTAGTATAACAGATAGGGTGAAATGTGCCGGTTTGGGATACCCTGCGGCCTGGTGTTTTTACAGGACGCAAAAAAAGAACTCAAAATGCAAAATATTAATAAAACAGAGCCTGTAGAAGCTGATTTAGTATAACATATAGGGTGAAATGTGCCGGTTTGGGATACCCTGCGGCCTGGTGTTTTTACAGGACACACAAAACCAATTCAAAATGCAATATATTAATAAAACAGAGCCTTTAGAAGCTGATTTAGTATAACAGAGAGGGTGAAATGTGCTGGTTTGGGAAACCCTGCGGCCTGGTGTTTTTTTACAGGACGCACAAAACCAATTCAAAATGCAATATATTAATAAAACAGAGCCTTTAGAAGCTGATTTAGTATAACAGATAGGGTGAAATGTGCCGTTTGGGATACCCTGCGGCCTGGTGTTTTTACAGGACGCAAAAAAACAATTCAAAATGCAATATATTAATAAAACAGAGCCTGTAGAAGCTGATTTAGTATAACAGATAGGGTGAAATGTGCCGGTTTGGGATACCCTGGGGCCTGGTGTTTTTACAGGACGCACAAAACCAATTCAAAATGCAATATATTAATAAAACAGAGCCTTTAGAAGCTGATTTAGTATAACAAATAGGGTGAAATGTGCTGGTTTGGGATACCCTGCGGCCTTGTGTTTTTACAGGACTCACAAAACCAATTCAAAATGCAATATATTAATAAAACAGAGCCTTTAGAAGCTGATTTGGTATAACAGATAGGGTGTAATGTGCCGTTTTGGGATACCCTGCGGCCTGGTGTTTTTACAGGACACACAAAACCAATTCAAAATGCAATATATTAATAAAACAGAGCCTGTAGAAGCTGATTTAGTATAACATATAGGGTGAAATGTGCTGGTTTGGGATGCCCATGTGGCCTTGTGTTTTTACAGGACTTACAAAACCAATTCAAAATGCAATATATTAATAAAACAGAGCCTGTAGAAGCTGATTTAGTATAACAGATAGGGTGAAATGTGCCGGTTTGGGATACCCTGCGGCCTGGTGTTTTTACAGGAGGCACAAAACCAATTCAAAATGCAATTCAAAAGAGTCTTTAGAAGCTGATTTAGTGTAACAGATAGGGTGAAATGTGCCGAAATAGTATGCCCATGTGGGCTGGGGTTTTTACAGCATACAAAAAAAATTAAAACTAATCGAGTTATAAGAAATGCTTGTGTGTAACAGATAGGGTTAAATATGCCACTGCCAAGATGGGATGCACAGTGGCCAGGAATATTTACAGCACAAAAAAAAAGCAATTTAAAACTGATCTGGCAAATGAAGTGAAGTGAAAATAAAAAAAAAGTTTCCCTGTCACTTTCTCTGCTGTCCCTGCCTGGATCGTTCCCAATTTTTCACTATCTTTCCCTGGCTCTCCCTGGCACTGCGTGGGTCTCTGTGGGTCTCCCTGACTCTCCCTGCCTGTCTGTAAGTCTCTCTCTGTCTGCAGCAACCTCCGTTCTGTCTGCAATGCAAGGCTGAAATGCGCACAAGCAAGATGGCCGCCGTTTATATAGCACTGTGACGTCACCAGGCTTCCTGGCTGCTGATAGGCTGCATGTGACCTTCCCATGATAACTTGGCCCAGGGGATATGTCCAGACATGTGCATCCACCATTTTCCAATGGCTGTAATTGAAATAAATGGAGTTTAAAGGAAAACTTCGATCAATCGAATCGCGGGGAAATTCGGATTTGTTCAGAATCAAATTGTTCCTTAAATTCGGAACGAATTCGGGTTCGTCCGCATCTATTCACTCATCTCTATTTATAAGATGTAAGTCCACTTTCAAGTGCATATTTTTTTTGGTGTCAAAACGATATGTTTAGGGAGCTGAGTGTTCTGTGTAACTATCTGCATTTGCAACATACACCAAGGGCCTTATTTATGAAGCGCTAACGCCATGTAATACCACGTGGCGTCAGGTGAATGCAGGGCACAGTATGTGAAAACCATATATATGAAAGTCAAACTGGTGTGCACCCCTAATGGCATCTGTAAAAAATTTGGTTTGACACAAAACCGAATTTTTGGGGGTTCGTGCTGACCGAATTTTCCCTACAATTCACTGGCACCTCGGGTGGTGGTCACCACCATCCTCTCCCGCTTCCACCCTGGCGAAGTGGCGACAGGCCACGCAACACGTCGGTGGCGGGCTGCTGCAGGGGACCCCGGAGGCTCAATGATTTGGTGAGGCAAAAATCTTGTCCATGAGTTTCATTGTTTATCTTTGAATGTATATTGGCAGCTTCAATAGGATTTTCCAGATTGTTTTCTGCACCTTGCACTCTGCACTTTATTGAATTATATGATTATGTGTGTTGTTTAGGTTTCTTTATAACGTTGGATTAACATAATGTTTTTGGTAATCATGATTAATTAGTTTTGTATTCTAGTATAGACAGGGTACTTTAGCACTATTGCACTTTTTCTGTGTCATTATTCTCAACTTTTCTGCCATTCACCATTCATTATTTGTTTGTCATTTTAAACTAATTGATTACTATATATTCAGAGCCACCCTAAGGGTCCACCCTTCAGTTTTGTGTGTCTATATGTATTTTAATGAGTTTTTTTGTATTGTCTGTGTAAATATTGTTTGTTTTGCTAAGTTCTGATTCAATAAATTAATACATACATTTTTTTCATATAATTTTGAGTCAATACATATTTATATAAGTTTCAGTGTGCGGCATGATTATAGGGGTTTGGGGGCGTGTCTAGGGTCCCCACTTCCTTTTATTTCCACCGCGCTGTGTGACATGCCGGCTTCCCCGTCATTCTGGTCCATCGGCTGGCTTAGGGCCCAAATTGGCTTGCAAGCCAACTTGCGCCTGCAGCCAGCCAATGGACCAGAATGACTGGGAAGCCAGCATGAAGGTAAGAATCTGTGCGATACACACAGCACAGTGGGAGTGGGGAAGGCCGGTTGCACTGTCAGCTGACTTGCAGCTGTCGTTCCCACCGTGCTGTGTGTATCACACATTCCACTAGACATGAGCGATTCTCAAAGGTTCGATTCCGTTGAACCAGGAATTTTTTGGAGAAATTTGTCGAAGCACCCGAATCGAATTTTTAGGGAGTTCGCTCATCTCTAGTCACATATATCACTAGCGGCGGCCCAGTGTAAAGCACAGCAACTGTCGCTCACTATTGTTCTCCCATACAATTTAATAGTCTTTAATTTGTTTGTGTATAAATAGAGTTTGGATCCCACTATTTTATCATATGATGATTGCTTTGTCTCTTCTGGCCAGCAAACAAAGTAATTTATTTTTTTTTTTTGTCAGAATTATATATGTTGGTCTGCTATTGCACTGTCTGTGTTACAGTGTAGAAACAATTCATTCCATGTGGTTTGGTGCTGTTGTATATGTGTTTAGAAATGTGTTTAGAAACAGAATTTTTAGAAACAGAAACAGAGTCCGTTGCTCGTCGCTAGAGCGCCCAGTTTTATGGCACCGACACTGGCTTTGTGTTTTTTTCTTCAATATCAGCTTCAGTGCTGAGCGCCGAACGCACTGGCTATACCTGTCGTTCACTGCAGCGTTGTCCTGTTGTTATATGTTGCGTCGCTTAGGCCTGTTTTCCCTCGGGGCACTACATTTCACAATAGGAACATTGGAGGAGGTTAAAACCTCTCCCAAACCTTACTAATCTGCTGCCCTCCCTCATCCGGTCTTACCTTTATGTAGCTTCTACTCGCCTCCCCGGGGAATCCATCTTCTGGGTCACTCAACGCCTTCCGATGAGCGAGCCATCTTGCACACCATCAGGCACTGCGCATCACCCCCGTTCTCACGCCTGTGCAGTAGCAATTGCTGGGATGCGTTGGAGCCGCACGAAATCTCACTGAGGTTTCGTTGAGCGGCGTGGGACTTTGCAGAGGCCAGCTAAAGCAATTCTGAAATTTACAGACGGCTAAGCCGGTGGCGGGGGCGAGGAATGGGCACTGAAGCAGCCAGATGTCACCGCAGCAGGCGGCGGTGACATCCAAAAGGTAAGTAGGGGCCGATGGGGGGGGGGGGCTACATTTAACAATAGGAACATTGGAGGAGGTTAAAACCTCTGCCAAACCTTACTGATTTGCTGCCCTCCCTCATCCGCTTTTACCTTTATGTAGCTTCTACTCGCCTCCCCGGGGGATCCATCTTCTGGGTCTCTCGACGGCCTTCCGATGAGCGAGCCATCTTGCACCCCATCAGGCACTGCTCATGACCTCCGTTCTCACGCCTGTGCAGTGCCAATTGCTGGGATGCGTTGGAGCCGCCCGAAATCTCACTGAGGTTTCGCTGAGCGGCGTGGGATTTTGCAGAGGCCAGCTAAAGCCATTCTGTAATTTACAGACGGCTAAGCCGGTGGCGGGGGCGAGGATCGGGCACTGAAGCAGCCAGATGTCGCCGCAGCAGGCAGCGGTGACATCCAAAAGGTAAGTAGGGGCCGATGGGGGGGGGGGGAATCGGCCCCTTTTTATTGTGTGTTGGAAGTTCCTCTTTAAAGAAGGATTTTCCTTTACTCTAAATAAATATATATTATTAGGCTAGAAGGAACCTCTGACTTTTGCACAATGTTCCTCAGATGGCTGTGCAATCTGGGGTCATTTTGCTGCATTTGTGGCTTTTCCATTTGAATTATAACTTCAATATAATATTATAACATATATTTTAATAAACTGGTAGTAATATTGATAATAATAATAATATAACATTATAATATAATTACATATAAAAATACAGCTGCTAATATTGCATTATAATATCATATAATAATAGCTTCCAGTAATAATAATAAATATTATAATATAATATTATAACAAGAATTATAACTCAAATGAGTTCTATAGTGCTCGGATTTGGTCCTCCTAAATTTCTGGGAACATGTAGTTGATAAAGACATATATATAAAGGCATATTGCAGCAACATTACTTTAAACCATGACAGTAAGAAGATGTAGTAATGTGCTGCAGGTCCAGCTCACCAAGTGTGATAAAACATAACATTTAATGTAACATTTTAAAATATAGCGTAGGATTAAGGGGTGAGGTAACCCCGAAACGCGTTACCTTTGAATGGGGAGCCCAGGATATTCACTCCACACAGGTCATGCTATATTTTAAAATGTTACATTAAATGTTATGTTTTATCACACTTGGTGAGCTGGACCTGCAGCACATTACTACAATTGGGACTTACAGAGGTCTGTCCGTGCTCCCAGGTGAAATATCTCAGGGGATTTCTGAGCTGTCTATCTTCTTGGGACTACTAGTAAGAAGATGTAGCCAACTCCACTCTCCCTGCTCACTGAGATCATGAGCATCCCTTGGGGATTGCTGAGCACCATCGTATGCTGGATCACTGTACACATCAACAGACAGGTATAATCTTAAGTAATGCCGCTGTGTGAGTTGTAACTTTTCGATGGAAATCCAAAAAGATTCAATATCTTATCTTGGCTTATCTCCGGCCATCTCAGTCTCTAGCCAGAGAACAGGTCAGTTTTTTAAAATACATTTCTTTGTGAATTCTGACACAACTGGAGTTTGAATTGGCTTTATCCTGTGTATGGGAAACTCCAAAATAAAAAGGTGGGGGATGGTGTAGGTGTGCTTCAGGGCACATCTCACCTCCTCCTAGTTTTTTGCGACCCACACCAAATGTATAGTAGTAGGTTTAGGCTGGTATAAACTCTGGTCTTGTTACCAAAATATATAAAAGTTCCAATTTTTGTTGGGTATAGGTAACCCCAAACTATAAGACCTTAGAGTTTAACCCCGCCAATAAGTTATAATATTACATGATTTTTTTTTTAATTATACAAAATTCTTTATTAATTTATCAAATGATATATAAAAGAGGAAAAGGGGAGAAACGTACAAATTTGTTATCTCCTCATGGGTTATTTTGAATTTATAGGGATATACATGATTGTTTAGAAACATAGTAGTATTACATTCTGTTATTCATTATACAAAACGATACAAGGGGAAAAAATATGATTAATCAATATTGTTATACATATTTAAAGTGATTACATTAGGTGAGGGTGAACTAGTTTCGCCTGTCAGGGCATCTTCTGCACCGTATACACCTTGTGTCCTCTATTCATCACTTTATTCAGCAAAGGTTGTACGCATTCCTTGTGATTTCATGTTTTCCCAGGAATGCTTGCTAAACACATGACTCATACATGTAGCATCACAATGCCTGGTCCCATATAGTCCAGGTTCAGTGGTCACTTGATGTCAGGGCACATGTGGGGGGTGCCCCTGCCTCTCCTCGGTCAATGGGTCCGGGGGGTTGTTGTGACTGCAGCCGTATAACGCTCCCACACAGTCCTCGTGTGACCCTGTGTGTGTCATTGTGGAGATATACTATATGCTATCTTTTAAAGCTTTAGCTACTTTGTGACACAACCGACATTACATCCCCCACTCCCTCCCCAGACATCCTGATTGGATGCCTCTCTCTGCAGCTATGTAGCCTCACCCTCCCCCCTCCTCTCTGGTCACATTATGTGCTGGCAGGCTGGAGATGCTCATAGCCTGCAGCATCTCTCACTCACTTTTTCTGATCACACTATTGGGTTGATTCAAAGAAACATGTAACAGCTTGGATTTGGCTCACGATCATCCTATTTTTCACGTCCGCTCGTGCGTTCGTATGAACTTGCGAGTGATTCAATAAGCAAATACGTTTCTATCCTAAAAGATACGTCCGTTCGTATGATATCTCCCGAACTTGCCTCAGTCAGTTGGCAATCGTAAAAATCACGTTCATGTGCTCACCTGTTGCGGCGGCAGCCTGTTTTTTCGGCTGCTTCCATCGTCAAGCTCTTCCAATTACTTGCGTTTGCCTCTGGTTTTCATAGGTTTTTGGCCTCTTAGATTCGTGCGTTCGTATGTTTATAAGATCTTGCGCATGCGCACCCTCAACCAGAAACTTACCTAAACCCCGTAGCGGCTGCATCCCACTTCATTTCTCGGTCCCTCAAACTTACCTAAACCCCGTAGCGGCTGCATCCCACTTCATTTCTCGGTCCCTCAAACTTACCTAAACCCCTTAGCGCTTGCATCCCACTTCATTTCTCGGTCCCTCAAACTTACCTAAACCCCTTAGCGCTTGCATCCAACTTCATTTCTCGGTCCCTCAAACTTACCTAAACCCCTTAGCGCTTGCATCCAACTTCATTTCTCGGTCCCTCAAACTTACCTAAACCCCTTAGCGCTTGCATCCAACTTCATTTCTCGGTCCCTCAAACTTACCTAAACCCCTTAGCGCTTGCATCCAACTTCATTTCTCGGTCCCTCAAACTTACCTAAACCCCTTAGCGCTTGCATCCAACTTCATTTCTCGGTCCCTCAAACTTACCTAAACCCCTTAGCGCTTGCATCCAACTTCATTTCTCGGTCCCTCAAACTTACCTAAACCCCGTAGCGGCTGCATCCCACTTCATTTCTCGGTCCCTCAAACTTACCTAAACCCTTTAGCGCTTGCATCCAACTTCATTTCTCGGTCCCTCAAACTTACCTAAACCCCGTAGCGGCTGCATCCCACTTCATTTCTCGGTCCCTCAAACTTACCTAAACCCTTTAGCGGCTGCATCCCACTTCATTTCTCGGTCCATAAAACGTAAGAAAATCACATAATTTACATATGTCTATATGTTTCTAAGTGTGTTGTTTCTGGTTTGTGTAATTTTTTGGGTGTGTGCATATTAGAAAAGACACATTTAGGAAGGCTTAAAATATAATTTATTTAAAATATTTTCTTTGTTTTGTTTTTAATAATTTTCAAAACTTTTTTTTTTTTTTGGGTTTTTTTTTGTAAACCTTTTTTTTTTTTGTTCTCGGTAAAACACATATAATTATTTTGTTTTTTTTTAACAGTAAAACACATTTTTTTTGGGGGTTTTTTTTTAAAAACATCTTTTTTGGTTTTTTCAAAAAACTATAAAACAATTTTTAAAATTTGTAAAACTTTAAAAACAAGTTTAAGAAAGGAGCCAGGACCAAGGGCACTATTCATCATCCTCTTCTTCATCTGTTGGCCCCAACGTCGCCTGTATGGCCAGCAGCTCGGCCACCAACTCCTTCATTCTTTTTTTTTTTCCCGCCAAGGTTTGGGGGATCATCCCTGTAACCAATAGAGAAAGAAACATAAATAGGAGTCCCAGACCGGTTTGTATGCTGGAAATAGATTTAGGGTTAATCAAATACATGTAAATGCATGACATATGTCCTTCTTCAAAGGGATACAGTTAATGCATTTCCCACAGGTAAGTGTTTAAACTCCTTAAACCGGACCTTCAACATTATTTAATGAAAACCAATAACTATTCACAAATGATTCTGCACCACCTCAAAGTTATTTAGGGTTTTTTGGGGATTACAGCGCCGCCATCTGGACTCTGAAGCATAACACTTAATGAGGAGTGGAGAGTTGGATAAAGTACAGGGGAGTAGGTTACAGTGGTGCGTTGGGAATCCCGAGCATAGCTGGGTTGAGGGAAAGGTCATCACTCACACAATGCATGGCAGCACCTTCCTTTTTTCAATCTGTATCCCATGCTGCCTGTAAATATTGTGCATTCCATATTCCCCAATATTGGTTTTGTTCAGTCTAATAACATGCATTAGATGGGTGAAGGGTGTTTTTCCATGTTTCTAATCTGTAGGTACAGTGTGATGGCTAAGTCTTTGGTTCTTAATACTAGTTAGGGTCCTCTTTAAGCTAACGAAGTGCCCACATGAAAGTGTGAACTACACATTGGCTACGCCTTTAGTTATGTGTGTGTTATTAGCTAAGCAAACATTAATATGAATAATGGCATGGAGACTTACGGAGTTGGTGGCCGACAGATGGCTGGTTGGGGCCAACAGGCTGCCCTTGGTCCTGGCTCTGCTGTGAAGAAGTCCCTGGAGAAACATGTGACATTTGGTTAGTACTTGTAGAGAGTCACTATTCCCAACATATCTGGCTCCCAGTCTGGCTGACATCACTCACCTTCGCCAGGATCGACTTCAAGCATCTCTGCTGCCTCCTCCTCCACTATCTCACCCGCTCCAGAAGCTTCTACAAATACATAATAAAGGATAACTTAGTTTTTGGCCTGCCATGTATATCTTTGTGCCTATACATGAAGAGTGACATACCAGAGCCTTCCCCATGCGTGGCCAGGTATGACTCCACGCCCACGCGCCTTGGCCCCTCCTCTGTGGTAAGGTCCAGGGGCTGGTCTGAGGAGGCCACAGAGGAGGGGTAGGTCCGTCGCCCGGGAGATCCACCACCTTCACTCACAGATGCAGAGTCATGCAGCACTGGTCGGCCTGTACGTCTCCGGGTGCGGCGAATTCTGAAATCCATTTCCAACACTACCAAAGAAAAGTCATTATAAATAAAGGCATAACTTAGACATTTGGAACATATACCATGCAATTGCTTTGTACTTACTTGGGAAATGGATCCCAAAAAACCTCCGCACCCGGGGCATGTGCAGACGTTTCAGGTCCGACCAATGCTGCATTATCTGGGTGTGAGTGAAGGTGGTGCTGGTCACACGGTGGATCTCCGCGATGATCTCCCGGGCGATGTCCCTTTTCTCGCACACATTGGGCGCGAAGTCATACCGGCGCTGAAGCATGATCTGAAAAACATAATGGACACAGAGCTTTTACTTTTACACACAGACCCATATGTGTTGCATCACAAGTTGAGAATTTAATGTCATTAACACACACATTTCGAGTGGCAGCCATTTTTGGGGAGTGCCTTAAAGAGGACGTTGACTGTGATTGACAGTCTGGTCTTATGTTATATGTATCACACACCATGTACATACAGATAATAGCCAACATCAAGAATCAGGCCACCTGCATCTATGGCATGTTAGGATGGTTTAAACATCCAAGATGTAGCCTAATGCTTAGGCTTTTGGACCACGTGTGTGGCTTCCCGTTGTGTTTTTATGGCTTAGGAAAACAGTGTTCCTCAAACATCCGCATCAAGGTCCGAGACAGGCCAGGTTTGCCAGCTCGCCCCGCTACTCCACAGGTTAATTAACTGTTGCTAAGCCGGAGCAATTGGCCGAATTAGGACATCAGCATAGACAGTTGAAAACGTGGCCAGGCTCGGCCCTTGAGGATGAAGTGTGAGGAGCCAGTGATTAAACATTAAGAGACCCCAAACTAGTTCCAAACGCATCATTTACATTTAGGCCATCATTGACTATTCGATTAAAATGCACAGGCAGCCACTTACCAGCATGAGGATCTCTTCCTGTTGACGGGTGAAGATAGTGGGCGCCATCTTTATGCTTCTTCCAGGCAGCAGATAAGTGAAACCCCAGCGGTTTCCTGGTTCCGCTCGAACGTACGTTCGTACGAGCGCGTAGTCGTGCACATAGGCGTCACACGCTGGGCTCATTATTTAAAGGTCCCTGCACCCAAAGCTCATTCTCTTTGAGCATTTGTGTACGATGGCACCGAAAAAGGCGATGAGCAAGCGACCCCAGCCAAGCAAGACCGCGGAGGGCCCCACAACAAGGTCCCAGCAAGGTGGCCGAAAACTGAGAGGCAAGACTCCCACCTCGGCCCCACCAAGGGACCCTGGACCCTCAGGTACCAAAAAAAGGGGCCCCAAGCCCCGTGCCCCTCCTGCAGCCAAAAAGCTGGCAACTGCAGCACCCACCACCTCTGCCCCCAGAACAGGCAGCACAAGTGAGCCCACACCGGCCATGCCTTCAAGTAGGGCAGTTCGGAAACCCATGCCCCGCAGCAGGGCCCGAAGCCCATCCAGGGCCCGAACCCCATCCAGGGCCCGAAGCCCAGCCAGAGGCCGAAGAACCCAATCCAGGGCACGAAGCCCAGCCAGGGCCCGAACACCATCCAGGGCCCGAACCCCATCCAGGGCCCGAAGCCCAGCCAGAGGCCGAAGAACCCAATCCAGGGCACAAAGCCCAGCCAGGGCCCGAACCCCATCCAGGGCCCGAACCCCATCCAGGGCACGAAGCCCAGCCAGAGGCCGCAGATCCCAATCCAGGGCCAGAAGCCCCTACAGGGCCCGCCGAACCCAATCCAGGGCACGAAGCCCAGCCAGAGGCCGCAGATCCCAATCCAGGGCCAGAAGCCCCTACAGGGCCCGCCGAACCCAATCCAGGGCCAGAAGCCCAGCCAGAGGCCGCAGATCCCAATCCAGGGCCAGAAGCCCCTACAGGGCCCGCCGAACCCAATCCAGGGCCAGAAGCCCCTACAGGGCCAGAAGAACACCATCCAGGGCCAGAAGCCCCTACAGGGCCCGCCGAACCCAATCCAGGGCCAGAAGCCCAGCCAGAGGCCGCAGATCCCAATCCAGGGCCAGAAGCCCCTACAGGGCCCGCCGAACCCAATCCAGGGCCAGAAGCCCCTACAGGGCCAGAAGAACACCATCCAGGGCCAGAAGCCCCTACAGGGCCCGCCGAACCCAATCCAGGGCCAGAAGCCCCCGACCTGGCACCAGCCGGGAACAGAGCCCCCGACCTGGCACCAGCCGGGAACCTAGCCCCCCAAGAGGGCCCCGAATTGCAACCATGACCACATCTACACCTGGAAGTTCGGTGGCCAGCCACGCAAGAACACCCAGTCCCTTGGCCAGTCCAGTCCAGTCATTGGGAAGCCACCAATCCGGCCATTCCCCTACCCAGCCCCAGGCCATAATGTCACCACATGTGTCTGCACACATGGAGGAGCAGCCAAGCCAACCATCTGGCCGCACATTGCGCCGCGGCCAGTTGAGTGGGAGATTCTCCCATGACCAAAATATGGCATTGGCTAGTGGCCTTACATTATACTATGACGAGCTATATGGGAGCAAATCCAAACACACCACCAAGCAGCGCAAGATGGAATTGTTTGAAACCATCCTCCGACAAGTAAATGCAGCGGGGGAAGAGAGGAAAGATGTGTCCCAAATTCAGAAGAAAATCTCTGATCTGAAGTATGCTGTACGGCAAAAAGAAATTAAAAGGCATAATTACAGGTAAATAAATGTTTTCGCTAAATATAATGTTTTGGATGTACTGTATGCACCTTTTCTGAGTACCAAACGATTTTCTCTTTTCAGCATGAAAACTGGCGGTGGCTTTCCATCTAAATTGGAGTTTACCCCTGCTGAGGAGATTGTGCTTGGACTTCTCCATCCGGTCGCGGTCGGTGGACATGCTGGTCTAAGGGACACAGACTCACCGACCCGTACCCACGGTGAGTACTCTTAAATCTGCATGTTTGCCTGTTTGCTAAATAATCTACAGTTCACTAGTAACAAGATAACGGGATGCCCCTATGGTTTGCCTTGCTTGGCCTCGCACTACTGTGGCTGTTTGTGTCCTCTTTTTGTCCCTGGGAATCACACATTTAGGCCCACAGCCATTATGGCAAAGTTCAAATGTCCAATTGGATTGTTAAAGTCATGAAGTTTCGCAAGATAAGTGAGATCTTTGGAATCAATCACAAAACACACATCATTATGTATGGGTTGCCTTTTGGTTGTGTGAGTTGTGTTTGAGTTAACAATTTAATTAGCCACCCACAAACATATCTGACCTAGAGCAGCGAGACTCAACTGGCGGCCCGGGGTCCCAATGCGGACCTTGGCACCACATTCAAGGACCCCTGCCCAGACAGCCCTGCACTCAGTTACTTCTGTGTTGACGTGCTCAGAGCTGCCCCCTTGATCGGCCATGTAGTGGTTGGTCTCCTGCCCAATGTGATGGCTCCCTGAAACATAGCATTGCAATATGAAGTACTGCACAGGAAGTGGCATTGCAAGGTACACAGTAACTTTGTAAAAATTTATCTGCCCACAATCGTGTCCCGCTGCCCCTGCTCTGGCCCATCTGCCACAGTCCCCCCATGCCCCCCCCCCCACATAAGCCCCATACATTTGTAACAGATTGGCTCCATCCATCCCATCACCATCAATACGTTAACTCCCCCCTTTAGCCATCCAATCCCTGTCCCCTCAGCTCTGGCCCATCCAGCCCAGCAAGGGCAAGCAGCCTTTATTAGTTGGCACTTTGAAATCTCCAGCCCCTCCACCAGTGTATTTATTTTTAACTAGACACCCCCTGCGTCAGCACCATGGCCAGACATTCACCTCTCACCACATACCTTGAAATGGGCCTTTCCAACAATTGTTTGAGTACCCCGGACCTAGCGAATGGTAGGCTAAATCCAAAAATGTGCCTTGAAAGTTGTATGCTGACTGGGTACACTTCATGACTTAGAACTGAGGTCACTTAGCAGTTTTTCAGAGCCATTGCACCTATGTAAACTTGCGTGTGTTTGAACAAAGGTCACCATTGCTCTAGAGTTGAATAATATTACAAATAGAGCTATATTTGATTACCTATCCAAAAAAAGGTTATGTGTGTGTGTTTACGTGGTTTGTTTTTCTCTTCTTCAGCCCAGCATGATCCCTCAGCAAGGGTAAACTCACCCCCCAGTTTGGTTATGCCTACCAGGTCCGTACAGCATAGGAGCCCAGATCAGAGATTTTCGGTAAGTTAATTTAGTAGCATAAATACTAACAAGTGCTTAAGAATGTGTTAAACTGTTGAAATCCAAAATTTGGACGCAAACTTAGCCTTTTTTTTTTTATATGTCCCTACAGACCCGCACACTCATGAAAGAGATCCAGGACATGGAGGAAGATGATGATGTCTCCGTACAGGGCACGTCGGATGAACTCCCCCTGGGTCCCAATTTGGAACTGCTCCATAATGTTTCTCTGGCCAATCCTCAGCAGCAGAGTGAATCTCCATCCATTGTGCTTGCACATGGGGAGACTGACACTACAGTCCCCAGTGTTCACTCTGCTGCTGAGGATTTGCAAAGCAGGCCGGTTGCTGTTGAGGGTACGACACCACGCGGCAGGGCACGCCCAAGAGCCAGGGTAATTGTGCGGCGGACGCCATTACGCCGCCCCACAATTTCCCAGGGGAGGCAGAGTGCCCTGCTTCAATTATGGACCCAACAAAGGGACTCTTATGACGCCCAGCTCGTTACAGAGCGTGAGCAAAGGCATGCCGACATGGTCAACATCCATACCAGTCTACAGGGCATCCTCGCGGAGTTGCGTACCCTCAACAGCAACGTGGCCAATGCAAGTAATGGCATCCAGTCAGCCATGGCTGAGATGACCAATATGCAGAGAAACATTGTGGAGCAGTTTCAAATTCACAATGCTGCCATGGCCCAGGCTAGGTCCCATTCACATGGACCTCCACCTGGACCTCCACCTGGGTATTATGGGCAGCCACCCTATTAAGCCATGGGTGTGTGGGACATCTTTTCTCTTAACCCCCACTGTATTTACTTGTCCTTTGAGGTTTCAAACAATCCATTTTGTGTTGCTCTGGCAGGTTGTGTTTTGTATTTGCTCCCATATAGCTCCTTAGAGTAATGCTTAAGGCCACTAGCCAATGCCATAGGTCTATGTGGAGTGTATCTGGCCACTTATGGCTTTACCTATGTATTTGGTTGGTGCTCCTCCTGTTTGCAGACATGTTTGTGTGACATTATGGCCATGCCCAAATATCCCTGGGCACAGGCAATATTAATGACTGGACTAGGCTGGCCTTTGGACTGGGTGTCCTTGTTTGGTTGTGCCACTCACTTCCAGGTGTAGATGTGCTCGATGTTTTTTTGTAATGTTATCCATTTGTAACCACAGATGTATGTGGACTGATTTCTGTTAAGCACTATAATTTTTCCTTTTCAAAGTAAAAAAAAAAAATCACTTACAATACTTGTGGCGTTTTTAGTGGGAAGACATTTTTAACAGCTTGGGCTAAACCAGATAATTTTGGTTTGAAGAGGTGTAACAATGCAAAGCTAAAGCTAAGGAAACTACATGAAATACATTAGGCAACAATTAAGGTCTAAATGTTTTACTTAGAGGTAATGCCACATTACGGCAAAACAACATATGTAACAAAAAGGATAACACAGACATACAGAATGGTGAGACAGGGAAAAAAGTTAAGTAAAATGCTGGCTGATCAGGTTGGCTCGAACAGATTGGCCAGACTCACTGGGGGGCCCCTCAAAATTCTCGACTTCATCCTCGACGGCTGAAGAGGGCAGGCTGTCCACATAACGTGGGACACGTTCCATGATGGCAAAATTGTGCAAAACAGCACATGCCATTATAATGTCGATCACTTTCTTGGGATCATATTGCAGGGCCCCCCCAGTATGGTCAAGGCAACGAAAACGTGTCTTCAGCAGACCAAAGGCCCTCTCCACAACAGCCCGGGTCTTGCGATGCGCACGGTTATACGCTTCCTGAGAGGCATCCTGGGGCCGCAGCACAGGCGTCATGAGCCAGGGTAGAAGTGGGTACCCGGAATCACCTTAAACAGAGAATTAAATGTAATCAAAATTAAAAAGGCAACACAACCAACACCAAAAATTTCACAGATATCATAATGATGTAAGGTAAAGTGTTCCCCAAAAAAAACAGGGCACATTAGGGCCCCCAAAAATTGCACTAAGGTATAACCTAAATAAAAATGGCACTTCTATATACCAATTAATTAACAAACATCTGCACGGCCAAGGGTATTTGTATTTTACATATATTTGTAGTTTTCAGACATGTTACAATTAGGATGCTGCTGAGGGCCTATCCACATTTCTCTGGAAACTACAATGTATGCAGTTTAAGTCCACTTTGACATTTAAAGACCAATAGTACAAAAGGAGCCAAAGGTCAAAGATCCTTGGGTATAAACTCCAAACCAATATATTTAGGCACAAGGAACTTACAGACATCCTAACTAAAGGGAAAAAATTCTGAAGGCCAAAGCGAGACAAGCATTTTTTTGGTAAGTTCCTAATATATGAGCCAAGAAAAAGGCAGTTGGACGCTTATGTAAAGTTTTCAAAAAAAAACATATCAACAAATACAAGATTAATGCCACATTTAATAACACACAAATAGGACACACTTACCAAGCAGCCATGCGCCCGAAAATTCACCTGCCTCAAATCTCCGAAACAACCCAGATCGCCGGAGGATATAGGAGTCGTGGGACGATCCGGGGTAGCCGGCAAGGACACTCATAAACCGCATATCCGGACCAACCACGGCCTGGACATTAAGTGAGTGTCCCATTTTACGATTCCTTAAGGCAAAAACATACAAAAAGGGTAATTGATATTTGACCCAAACTAATAAATTAACCACAAAACATGTCTGCACTCTATTGGGAAAGACTAATGAAAAGCCTAGATAAAGCAGCTACACAAATGAGGGATAAACAAATATGCTGCCGCAAAGGAAAACAGGTTACATGACACGTTGGGCAACATAATAACCAATCTCAATACCTATATATATACTCGTCGGCTGCCCTAGGTACGAGTGCCACATGTGTGCAGTCAATTGCACCAATAACGTTGGGCATGTCGGCCACATTATAAAACCCAAGCTTAATGGCGTTTCTGGCTGCCATATCATCAGGAAAATAAATATATTTTTGAGTTATGGCAGCCATGCCTTCCAAAAATTTAGACAGTGCGCGGCTCAGCATAGGCTGTGACATCCCCACAGAGAGGGCACCCAGCCTCTGGAACGAGCCGTTCGCCAAAAATTGCAGGCAGCCAAGCATCTTGGTCATACCTGAAATTGCATGCCCCTTCCTTGTGGTGCGGGCTAACCATGGCCGCAGCTCACTATATAATTTATGGAGGGAAGCGCGATTAAGCCTGGTCAGCTCGAACAGCTCAACATCATTCATGCTATCGATGTTCATGCGACGACGCAGGGGCAATCTGCTCTCAGACATCTCGATCAACTCAATGCCAAAAAGCATAAGCCCTTGATGTGCCACAAACTCGCTCCGCTCCATCCTACTCCCGAGGCCAAATAGCTGCCGGCAAACATTTCGTAAAGCAGCTCTTTAATGGGCTTCAAAACAATTAGCAATCATCTCTCTGAATTGGGCGCAAGCCCATGTGAAGGACGTAAAAAATAGGATCGGACGCAAATAATACGATTTGGACGGGAAAAACACACGAACTAACGCAAATTATACGATTCTCGTACGAAATGCGTATGTTCATATACGTCTATGCGCGAACGATCGTGCGAATACGAAATGGCCAAAAAAACAAGAAAAAATGACAAACACCCACCCAAACTTACGATTCTCGATACGAAATCAATTAACTTTGGCTCTTTGAATCGAGGGGTATGTGCTGGCATTCATAGCTATTTTTTACTATAATATATATAAAGCACACAGTGTGCTTACATCACATGGCTGTTGCCACACCCACTTTTTCTCCTCATGCTTTCTCTGCTTCTCCAATTCTCTAATACTTTTAAAATAACTTAGGAACTAAGGGTCTTTTTGAAAAAGGACTGAAGTTTGGGGCAGTGCAACATGTAGCCTGAGACAATGGGACAACAACTGGGCGCTGGCCTAGTATAACCTTAAGAAAGGAAAAATGGCAGCGCTGATGCAGCCTCTAGCTAGAAAAAGCTTGCATTGCTGGATGCCCTGGTTGAAGCAGCGCCAGATAAAACCTGCTGCTGTAGGCCAAGATCCCATAGAGCACATTGGGCAGAACTGGATTGAAGTGTTTGTAATTAAATTTTCAGGCAAATAAAAAAAATTGCTATACTCACCTTTTCTCCCATGCAGACCATTGCTCCAGGGCAGCAGCGCTCACCTGAAAGGCTGGATGCAGGTCCCTCACTGCCTGGCACCCTGTGCAGTGCCGCTTGGGCTTCTCTTCCTGTCTCGCTGTGACGTGGCAATGCCCCCGCCCCAGGCATTCACTGCAATGGAGGGGGTGTGGCAGCTCACTGTGACTGATGCTGGGGGTGTCGCCACATCAGAGCGAGACAAGAAGAAAAGGGAGGAGCACAGCTGCCCCAAACTAGACGCAATGGTCTGCATGGGAGAAAAGGTGAGTATAGCTTTTTTTTTTTATTTGCCAGAAAATTGTCTTAAATATTACACACATTTATTTGTACAGAACTTGCATTGGCACTTGTCAATAATGGAAACGCAGGACTTATCTATCACAAAATCTGTTTTTATGGAGGGTTATTATAATTTATATATAGTTATTATAATTGATTTTAATTGCTTCTTTTGCTGCACAATGTATAATTTGGACAACAACAACTAAAACGCAACCTACATGCCCTGGAAATTTGTTCTCTTCACCCCAGCAGTGATATCCTGTAACTGTAATGGTGAAACACTGACCACCGCTGCAGCGCCAGAGATTTTAAGGTGGAAAAATTCATATTTATGCTTTGGAGCGCTGGAAAAATGGTGGCACAAAGTGGCGCTCCCTGGCAACAGTCAACGCTAATTAGCGCTCTGCGCAGTGGCTGATAGCGCCAATGTAGTGGCGCTCCCTGGCACTGGGAAAATCGGTAGCTGGCAACAGTCAATGCTAATTAGAGTTCTGCGCAGTGGTGCCAATGTAGTCCTCAGCTCTGCTCCAGATTAGACTAAAATGCCGGCGCTCCGAAACTAGCGTACAATCTTTAGCATTAAAGTGGACCAAAACCCAGGATTTTGACTATCCTGGCTTTTGATCCTTTCCAGTCACCTAATTTCCTCTTCCGTCCATTAATAAAAATAAAAAACAAGCCTGGCTAGATATTTCTTGATGTGTGGGTTTTGGTCCACTTTAACAGGCCGAGTGTTTCTGGGTCCAATACGAGCTTTACAATTTCAGATTCAATTGGGTTGATTCAAAGAAACATGTAACAGCTTGGATTTGGCTCACGATCATCCTATTTTTCACGTCCGCTCGTGCGTTCGTATGAACTTGCGAGTGATTCAATAAGCAAATACGTTGCTATCCTAAAAGATACGTCCGTTCGTATGATATCTCCCGAAGTTGCCTCAGTCAGTTGCCAATCGTAAAAATCACGTTCATGTGCTCACCTGTTGCGGCGGCAGCCTGTTTTTTCGGCTGCTTCCATCGTCAACCTCTTCCAATTACTTGCGTTTGCCTCTGGCTTTCATTGGTTTTTGGCCTCTTAGATTCGTGCGTTCGTATGTTTATAAGATCTTGCGCATGCGCACCCTCAACCAGAAACTTACCTAAACCCCTTAGCGCTTGCATCCTTCTTCATTTCTCGGTCCATAAAACTTACCTAAACCCCTTAGCGCCTGCATCCAACTTCATTTCTCGGTCCCTAAAACTTACCTAAACCCCTTAGCGCTTGCATCCAACTTCATTTCTCGGTCCATAAAACTTACCTAAACCCCTTAGCGCTTGCATCCTTCTTCATTTCTCGGTCCCTAAAACTTACCTAAACCCCTTAGCGCCTGCATCCAACTTCATTTCTCGGTCCCTAAAACTTACCTAAACCCCTTAGCGCTTGCATCCAACTTCATTTCTCGGTCCCTAAAACTTACCGAAACCCCTTAGCGCTTGCATCCTTCTTCATTTCTCGGTCCCTAAAACTTACCTAAACCCCTTAGCGCCTGCATCCAACTTCATTTCTCGGTCCATAAAACTTACCTAAACCCCTTAGCGCCTGCATCCAACTTCATTTCTCGGTCCCTAAAACTTACCTAAACCCCTTAGCGCTTGCATCCAACTTCATTTCTCGGTCCATAAAACTTACCTAAACCCCTTAGCGCCTGCATCCAACTTCATTTCTCGGTCCCTAAAACTTACCTAAACCCCTTAGCGCTTGCATCCAACTTCATTTCTCGGTCCCTAAAACTTACCTAAACCCCTTAGCGCTTGCATCCAACTTCATTTCTCGGTCCATAAAACTTACCTAAACCCCTTAGCGCCTGCATCCAACTTCATTTCTCGGTCCCTAAAACTTACCTAAACCCCTTAGCGCTTGCATCCAACTTCATTTCTCGGTCCCTACAACTTACCGAAACCCCTTAGCGCTTGCATCCAACTTCATTTCTTGGTCCCTAAAACTTACCTAAACCCCTTAGCGCTTGCATCCTTCTTCATTTCTCGGTCCATAAAACTTACCTAAACCCCTTAGCGCCTGCATCCAACTTCATTTCTCGGTCCCTAAAACTTACCTAAACCCCTTAGCGCTTGCATCCAACTTCATTTCTCGGTCCCTAAAACTTACCTAAACCCCTTAGCGCTTGCATCCAACTTCATTTCTCGGTCCCTAAAACTTACCTAAACCCCTTAGCGCTTGCATCCAACTTCATTTCTCGGTCCCTAAAACTTACCTAAACCCCTTAGCGCTTGCATCCAACTTCATGTTGACGACCCTAAAACTTACACAAACCACATAATGTACATATGTCTATATGTTTCTAAGCGTGTTTTTTCTTGTTTGTGTAATTTTTTTTTGGTGTGCATATTAGAAAAGACACATTTATGAAGGCTTAAAATATAATTTATTTAAATTATTTTGTTTTTTGTTTTTTTTTTTTCGTTTAAACATATTTTTTTTTTTGTTTTTGGTTTTCTTTAAAACATCTTAATTTTTTAATTTTTTTTTTTTTTTACAAACACATTCCAACTTTTTTTTTTTTGGTTTACAAACAGATTCCAATTTTTTTTTTTTTGGGTTTCCAAACAGTTTTAAAATTTTTTTTTTTTTTTTAAAAACATAGGTAAAATTTTTGTTTCTTTTTTTTTTAAAAAAAGAACTAAAAAATTAGGAACAATTACAAACTGTTAAAAACATTTAACAAAAGTAGCCAGGACCAAGGGCACTAATCCTCCTCCTCTTCTTCATCTGTTGGCCCCAACGTCGCCTGTATGGCCAGCAGCTCGGCCACCAACTCCTGGATTCTTTTTTTTTTCTCCTGGACGGTTTTTGGGATAATCCCTGTAAGCAATAGAGAAATAAACATAAATAGGAGTACCAGACCGGTTTTTATGCTGGAAATAGATTTGTGGTGAATCAAATACATGTAAATGCATGACATATGTCATTCTTCCAAGGGATAAAGTTAATGCATTTCCCACAGGTAAGTATTTAAACTCCTTAAACCGGACCTTCAACATTATTTAATGAAAACCAATAACTATTGCCAAATGATTCTGCACCAGATCAAAGTACATTTTGGCGGTTTTTTGATTACAGCGCCGCCATCTGGACTCTGAAGCATAACACTTAATGAGGAGTGGAGAGTTGGCTAAAGTACAGGGGAGTAGCTTACAGTGGTGCGTTGGGAATCCCGAGCATAGCTGGGTTGAGGGAAAGGTCATCACTCACACAATGCATGGCAGCACCTTCCTTTTTTCAATCTGGATCCCATGCTGCCTGTAAATATTGCGCATTCCATATTCCCCAATATTGGTTTGGTTCAGTCTAATAACATGCATTAGATGGGTGAAGGGTGTTTTTCCATGGTTCTAATCTGTAGGTACAGTGTGATGGCTAATTCTTTGGTTCTTAATACTAGTTAGGGTCCTCTTTAAGCTAACGAAGTGCCCACATGAAAGTGTGAACTACACATTGGCTACGCCTTTAGTTATGTGTGTGTTATTAGCTAACCAAACATTAATATGAATAATGGCATGGAGACTTACGGAGTTGGTGGCCGACAGATGGCTGGTTGGGGCCAACAGGCTGCCCTTGGTCCTGGCTCTGCTGTGAAGAAGTCCCTGGAGAAACATGTGACATTTGGTTAGTACTTGTAGAGAGTCACTATTCCCAACATATCTGGCTCCCAGTCTGGCTGACATCACTCACCTTCGCCAGGATCGACTTCAAGCATCTCTGCTGCCTCCTCCTCCACTATCTCACCCGCTCCAGAAGCTTCTACAAATACATAATAAAGGATAACTTAGTTTTTGGCCTGCCATGTATATCTTTGTGCCTATACATGAAGAGTGACATACCAGAGCCTTCCCCATGCGTGGCCAGGTATGACTCCACGCCCACGCGGCTTGGCCCCTCCTCTGTGGTAAGGTCCAGGGGCTGGTCTGAGGAGGCCACAGAGGAGGGGTAGGTCCGTCGCCCGGGAGATCCACCACCTTCACTCACAGATGCAGAGTCATGCAGCACTGGTCGGCCTGTACGTCTCCGGGTGCGGCGAATTCTGAAATCCATTTCCAACACTACCAAAGAAAAGTCATTATAAATAAAGGCATAACTTATACATTTGGAACATATACCATGCAATTGCTTTGTACTTACTTGGGAAATGGATTCCAAAAAACCTCCGCACCCGGGGCATGTGCAGACGTTTCAGGTCCGACCAATGCTGCATTATCTGGGTGTGAGTGAAGGTGGTGCTGGTCACACGGTGTATCTCGGCGATGATCTCCCGGGCGATGTCCCTTTTCTCGCACACATTGGGCGCGAAGTCATACCGGCGCTGAAGCATGATCTGAAAAAAATAATGGACACAGAGCTTTTACTTTTACACACAGACCCATATGTGTTGCATCACAAGTTGAGAATTTAATGTCATTAACACACACATTTAGAGTGGCAGCCATTTTTGGGGAGTGCCTTAAAGAGGACGTTGACTGTGAATGACAGTCTGGTCTTATGTTATATGTATCACACACCATGTACATACAGATAATAGCCAACATCAAGAATCAGCCCACCTGCATCTATGGCATGTTAGGATGGTTTAAACATCCAAGATGTAGCCTAATGCTTAGGCTTTTGGACCACGTGTGTGGCTTCCCGTTGTGTTTTTATGGCTTAGGAAAACAGTGTTCCTCAAACATCCGCATCAAGGTCCGAGACAGGCCAGGTTTGCCAGCTCGCCCCGCTACTCCACAGGTTAATTAACTGTTGCTAAGCCGGAGCAATTGGCCGAATTAGGACATCAGCATAGACAGTTGAAAACGTGGCCAGGCTCGGCCCTTGAGGATGAAGTGTGAGGAGCCAGTGATTAAACATTAAGAGACCCCAAACTAGTTCCAAACGCATCATTTACATTTAGGCCATCATTGACTATTAGATTAAAATGCACAGGCAGCCACTTACCAGCATGAGGATCTCTTCCTGTTGACGGGTGAAGATAGTGGGCGCCATCTTTATGCTTCTTCAAGGCAGCAGATAAGTGAAACCCCAGCGGTTTCCTGGTTCCGCTCGAACGTACGTTCGTACGAGCGCGTAGTCGTGCGCATAGGCGTCACACGCTGGGCTCATTATTTAAAGGTCCCTGCACCCAAAGCTCATTCTCTTTGAGCATTTGTGTAAGATGGCACCTAAAAAGCCTATGAGCAAGCGACCCCAGCAAAGCAAGACCGCGGAGGGCCCAACAACAAGGTCCCAGCAAGGTCGGAGAAAACTGAGAGGCAAGACTCCCACCTCGGCCCCACCAAGGGACCCTGGACCCTCAGGTACCAAAAAAAGGGGCCCCAAGCCCCGTGCCCCTGCAGCCAAAAAGCTGGCAACTGCAGCACCCACCACCTCTGCCCCCAGAAGAGGCAGCACAAGGGAGCCCACACCGGCCATGCCTTCAAGTAGGGCAGCTCGGCAACCCATGCCCCGCAGCAGGGCCCGAAGCCCATCCAGGGCCCGAACCCCATCCAGGGCACGAAGCCCAGCCAGAGGCCGCCGAACCCAATCCAGGGCCCGAACCCCATCCAGGGCACGAAGCCCAGCCAGAGGCCGCCGAACCCAATCCAGGGCCAGAAGCCCAGCCAGGGCACGAAGCCCAGCCAGAGGCCGCCGAACCCAATCCAGGGCCAGAAGCCCAGCCACATTGCGCACATTGCGCCGCGGCCAGTTGAGTGGGAGATTCTCCCATGACCAAAATATGGCATTGGCTAGTGGCCTTACATTATACTATGACGAGCTATATGGGAGCAAATCCAAACACACCACCAAGCAGCGCAAGATGGAATTGTTTGAAACCATCCTCCGACAAGTAAATGCAGCGGGGGAAGAGAGGAAAGATGTGTCCCAAATTCAGAAGAAAATCTCTGATCTGAAGTATGCTGTACGGCAAAAAGAAATTAAAAGGCATAATTACAGGTAAATAAATGTTTTCGCTAAATATAATGTTTTGGATGTACTGTATGCACCTTTTCTGAGTACCAAACGATTTTCTCTTTTCAGCATGAAAACTGGAGGTGGCTTTCCATCTAAATTGGAGTTTACCCCTGCTGAGGAGATTGTGCTTGGACTTCTCCATCCGGTCGCGGTCGGTGGACATGCTGGTCTAAGGGACACAGACTCACCGACCCGTACCCACGGTGAGTACTCTTAAATCTGCATGTTTGCCTGTTTGCTAAATAATCTACAGTTCACTAGTAACAAGATAACGGGATGCCCCTATGGTTTGCCTTGCTTGGCCTCGCACTACTGTGGCTGTTTGTGTCCTCTTTTGGTCCCTGGGAATCACACATTTAGGCCCACAGCCATTATGGCAAAGATCAAATGTCCAATTGGATTGTTAAAGTCATGAAGTTTCTCAAGATAAGTGATATATTTGGAATCAATCAAAACACACATCATTATGTATGGGTTGCCTTTTGGTTGTGTGAGTTGTGTTTGAGTTAACAATTTAATTAGCCACCCACAAACATATCTGACCTAGAGCAGCGAGACTCAACTGGCGGCCCGGGGTCCCAATGCGGACCTTGGCACCACATTCAAGGACCCCTGCCCAGACAGCCCTGCACTCATTTAATTCTGTGTTGACGTGCTCAGAGCTGCCCCCTTGATCGGCGATGTAGTGGTTGGTCTCCTGCCCAATGTGATGGCTCCCTGAAACATAGCATTGCAATATGAAGTACTGCACAGGAAGTGGCATTGCAAGGTACACTGTAACTTTGTAAAAATTTCTCTTGGCACAATCGTGTCCCGCTGCCCCTGCTCTGGCCCATCTGCCACAGTCCCCCCATGCCCCCCCCCCCACATAAGCCCCATACATTTGTAACAGATTTGCTCCATCCATCCCATCACCATCAATACGTTAACTCCCCCCTTTAGCCATCCAATCCCTGTCCCCTCAGCTCTGGCCCATCCAGCCCAGCAAGGGCAAGCAGCCTTTATTAGTTGGCACTTTGAAATCTCCAGCCCCTCCACCAGTGTATTTATTTTTAACTAGACACCCCCTGCGTCAGCACCATGGCCAGACATTCACCTCTCACCACATACCTTGAAATGGGCCTTTACAACAATTGTTTGAGTACCACGGACCTAGCGAATGGTAGGCTAAATCACAAAATGTGCGTTGAAAGTTGTATGCTGACTGGGTACACTTCCTGACTTAGAACTGAGGTCAGTTAGCAGTTTTTGAGAGCCATTGCACCTATGTAAACTTGCGTGTGTTTGAACAAAGGTCACCATTGCTCTAGAGTTGAATAATATTACAAATAGAGCTATATTTGATTACCTATCCAAAAAAAGGTTATGTGTGTGTTTACGTGGTTTGTTTTTCTCTTCTTCAGCCCAGCATGATCCCTCAGCAAGGGTAAACTCACCCCCCAGTTTGGTTATGCCTACCAGGTCCGTACAGCATAGGAGCCCAGATCAGAGATTTCCGGTAAGTTAATTTAGTAGCATAAATACTACCAAGTGCTTAAGAATGTGTTAAACTGTTGGAATCCCAAATTTGGACGCCAACTGACACTTTTTTTTTTATATGTCCCTACAGACCCGCACACTCATGGAAGAGATCCAGGACATGGAGGAAGATGATGATGTCTCCGTGCAGGGCACGTCGGATGACCTCCCCCTGGGTCCCAATTTGGAACTGCTCCATAATGTTTCTCTGGCCAATCCTCAGCAGCAGAGTGAATCTCCATCCATTGTGCATGCACATGGGGAGACTGACACTACAGTCCCCAGTGTTCACTCTGCTGCTGAGGATTTGCAAAGCAGGCCGGTTGCTGTTGAGGGTACGACACCACGCGGCAGGGCACGCCCAAGAGCCAGGGTAATTGTGCGGCGGACTCCATTACGCCGCCCCACAATTTCCCAGGGGAGGCAGAGTGCCCTGCTTCAATTATGGACCCAACAAAGGGACTCTTATGACGCCCAGCTCGTTACAGAGCGTGAGCAAAGGCATGCCGACATGGTCAACATCCATACCAGTCTACAGGGCATCCTCGCGGAGTTGCGTACCCTCAACAGCAACGTGGCCAATGCAAGTAATGGCATCCAGTCAGCCATGGCTGAGATGACCAATATGCAGAGAAACATTGTGGAGCAGTTTCAAATTCACAATGCTGCCATGGCCCAGGCTAGGTCCCATTCACATGGACCTCCACCTGGACCTCCACCTGGGTATTATGGGCAGCCACCCTATTAAGCCATGGGTGTGTGGGACATCTTTTCTCTTAACCCCCACTGTATTTACTTGTCCTTTGAGGTTTCAAACAATCCATTTTGTGTTGCTCAGGCAGGTTGTGTTTTGTATTTGCTCCCATATAGCTCCTTAGAGTAATGCTTAAGGCCACTAGCCAATGCCATAGGTCTATGTGGAGTGTATCTGGCCACTTATGGCTTTAAATATGTATTTGGTTGGTGCTCCTCCTGTTTGCAGACATGTTTGTGTGACATTATGGCCATGCCCAAATATCCCTGGGCACAGGCAATATTAATGACTGGACTAGGCTGGCCTTTGGACTGGGTGTCCTTGTTTGGTTGTGCCACTCACTTCCAGGTGTAGATGTGCTCGATGTTTTTTTGGTAATGTTATCCATTTGTAACCACAGATGTATGTGGAATGTTTTCTGTTAAGCACTATAATTTTTCCTTTTCAAAGTAAAAAAAAAACTTCACTTACAATACTTGTGGCGTTTTTAGTGGGAAGACATTTTAAACAGCTTGGCCTAAACCAGATAATTTGGGTTTGAAGAGGTGTAACAATGCAAAGCTAAAGCTAAGGAAACTACATGAAATACATTAGGCAACAATTAAGGTCTAAATGTTTTACTTAGAGGTAATGCCACATTACGGCAAAACAACATATGTAACAAAAAGGATAACACAGACACACAGAATGGTGAGACAGGGAAAAAAGTTAAGTAAAATGCTGCCTGATCAGGTTGGCTCGAACAGATTGGCCAGACTCACTGGGGGGCCCCACAAAATTCTCGACTTCATCCTCGACGGCTGAAGAGGGCAGGCTGTCCACATAACGTGGGACACGTTCCATGATGGCAAAATTGTGCAAAACAGCACATGCCATTATAATGTCGATCACTTTCTTGGGATCATATTGCAGGGCCCCCCCAGTATGGTCAAGGCAACGAAAACGTGTCTTCAGAAGCCCAAAGGCCCTCTCCACAACAGCCCGGGTCTTGCGATGCGCACGGTTATACGCTTCCTGAGAGGCATCCTGGGGCCGCAGCACAGGCGTCATGAGCCAGGGTAGAAGTGGGTACCCGGAATCACCTTAAACAGAGAATTAAATGTAATCAAAATTAAAAAGGCAACACAACCAACACCAAAAATTTCACAGATATCATAATGATGTAAGGTAAAGTGTGCCAAAAAAAAAACAGGGCACATTAGGGCCCCAAAAAATTCCACTAAGGTATAACCTAATTAAAAATGGCACTTCTATATACCAATTAATTAACAAACATCTGCACGGCCAAGGGTATTTGGATTTTACATATATTTGTAGTTTTCAGACATGTTACAATTAGGATGCTGCTGAGGGCCTATCCACATTTATCTGGAAACTACAATGTATGCAGTTTAAGTCCACTTTGACATTTAAAGACCAATAGTACAAAAGGAGCCAAAGGTCAAAGATCCTTGGGTATAAACTCCAAACCAATATATTTAGGCACAAGGAACTTACAGACATCCTAACTAAAGGGAAAACATTCTGAAGGCCAAAGCGAGGCAAGCATTTTTTTGGGAAGTTCCTAATATATGACCCAAGAAAAAGGCAGTTGGACGCTTATGTAAAGAATTCCAAAACAAACATATCAACAAATACAAGATTAATGCCACATTTAATAACACACAAATAGGACACACTTACCAAGCAGCCATGCCCCCGAAAATTCACCTGCCTCAAATCTCCGAAACAACCCAGATCGCCTGAGGATATAGGAGTCGTGGGACGATCCTGGGTAGCCGGCAAGGACACTCATAAACCGCATATCCGGACCAACCACGGCCTGGACATTAAGGGAGTGTCCCATTTTACGATTCCTTAAGGCAAAAACATACAAAAAGGGTAATTGATATTTGACCCAAAATAATAAATTAACCACAAAACATGTCTGCACTCTATTGGGAAAGACTAATGAAAAGCCGAGATAAAGCAGCTACACAAATGAGGGATAAACAAATATGCTGCCGCAAAGGAAAACAGGTTACATGACACGTTGGGCAACATAATAACCAATCTCAATACCTATATATATACTCGTCGGCTGCCCTAGGTACGAGTGCCACATGTGTGCAGTCAATTGCACCAATAACGTTGGGCATGTCGGCCACATTATAAAACCCAAGCTTAATGGCGTTTCTGGCTGCCATATCATCAGGAAAATAAATATATTTTTGAGTTATGGCAGCCATGCCTTCCAAAAATTTAGACAGTGCGCGGCTCAGCGTAGGCTGTGACATCCCCACGGAGAGGGCACCCAGCCTCTGGAACGAGCCGTTCGCCAAAAATTGCAGGCAGCCAAGCATCTTGGTCATACCTGAAATTGCATGCCCCTTCCTTGTGGTGCGGGCTAACCATGGCCGCAGCTCACTATATAATTTATGGAGGGAAGCGCGATTAAGCCTGGTCAGCTCGAACAGCTCAACATCATTCATGCTATCGATGTTCATGCGACGATGCAGGGGCAATCTGCTCTCAGACATCTCGATCAACTCAATGCCAAAAAGCATAAGCCCTTGATGTGCCACAAACTCGCTCCGCTCCATCCTACTCCCGAGGCCAAATAGCTGCCGGCAAACATTTCGTAAAGCAGCTCTTTAATGGGCTTCCAAACAATTAGCAATCACCTCTCTGAATTGGGCGCAAGCCCATGTGAAGGACGTAAAAAATAGGATCGGACGCAAATAATACGATTTGGACGGGAAAAACACACGAACTAACGCAAATTATACGATTCTCGTACGAAATGCGTATGTTCATATACGTCTATGCGCGAACGATCGTGCGAATACGAAATGGCCAAAAAAACAAGAAAAAATGACAAACACCCACCCAAACTTACGATTCTCGATACGAAATCAATTAACTTTGGCTCTTTGAATCGAGGGGAATGTTTAGGATCTTTTAACAATTTTATTTTGGATAGGTTTTTATAGTCGGTCAGGCTCATTGTCATGCAATTTAGCTATGAATTTTTTTTATAACAGTATTTTTCATCAGCCAAGTGTAGGCTTATACATCTAAAGTCCACAGGGCATTATAAGGCTGAGCTTTGGAGTAAGTGGTAATTAATTTGTACATGTAGAATTTCTCAGTAGGACTATATGTAAAATACATTAGCTGTGCAGCATTTATTAAAACCTAACGAAGCCAGCCGGCGCATGAATCCGCATCTCTCCTCTGCATTTCTGCCTATTTATCTGCAGTGTTCTCCACCTATCAGGGGCTGCCACAATCTCAGTCCTTGTTGTTAAAATGTTAATTTACATGTGAGCATTTTAATAACACGGAAGCACTAATCATTGCACTATCCCTTCACGATATGCTGCTAATTATCTCTGCACCACGCACTGGGATCCCCTGATGTGCTTACCTGAGTGTAGCAAATGCTGGAGTCCTTTTTTCCTATCAGACAAAAAAAGAGTCGTGCCTGTTCATTAATGCTGCTATTAATAAGCATTTCTATTTGATGCTGATGATTAGGAAGACACCGTCTTATATCTTATAGTCTTATATGTCTTATATATATCTTATATAGTCTTATATGGTTAGAAAAGGCCCTACGTCTGTGTTTGGAAGGAATGCCCTATTTCCCACCAAAAGCTACACCTATGGGGGTTATTTAAGAAGGGATAGCGGCAGGTAGTGCCACGTAGCGGCAGGCAGCGTCTGGTGAACGCTGGGCACTGTACGCAAAACCACATTTTTGAAAGTGAATCTGGTGAGCGCCTCTAACAGCGCCATGTAGCGTCCGATGTATTAATATAGGTGACTCAGCGTATAGCACCGGCGCTCTAGCTTCCAGAGCACCAGGTATTACCTTTGGCTCAGTGCCACTCTCTCCCATACATTTCAATGGCCATTCATTTGCCTGTGTTTAAATAGCGTGTTTGACATTTTTTATTTATTTTTTATTTTTTTGCTCAAATCATTGTGTGACCTCTCCTGGCTGCAAACAAACACTTTTAGAAACTTTTTAGACTTTTTATATTTTTATGCAAAATTGTCATTACAGGTCTGGCACTAAAGTGTTCTTGTCACAGTGTTAAAACAATGTCATTCCATATGTTTTCGCTTTGTTACTGGTGGATATGTGTCCAAAAACAGACTTTAATCACTCAGCGTCTGGCGCTCTATGCTATAGCGACCAGATTTAGAGCACCGACGCTGTGTGTGTGTCCTTTTTTGATAAGTATGGTGTGGAGAGCCGAGTGCCGGACGCACTGAGCTGGCGCTACCTTTAGCTCCTGCAGCGCTGTACTTGTGTTAGAGTGCCCAACATACATCACATTCATCAATGCCGTCAGGTTACTACAGCTCCTGAGGCGCTTGGTTACAGCGCCCGATACCCACTTACAGCGTCTACTAGCAGTCACTCTAAGCGCCCCTATACAGACGCTCATCTACCGATACCTGGCGTATCGGTAGATGAGCTGAATCAGCCTCCACATTCAAGTCCCCCCTTTAGAGGGAAGACACTGTACCATATTTGTTCTTAATCCTCAGGACATAGTGGGTCAGGTATTAATAATTACTTATTAGGCATATAAATGTGGTATTCTTCAGGTACCTAAAGTGGAACAAAACCCTAAGCATCAGTCTGGCCTTTCCCCAGGGCATCCCAAGTCAGGATGCCCCACTGTCTGGCACAAACTTCAAGACTTACCTATGCTGGCGGCTCCCACCGCGATGGAAACGGTGGCAGTTGCATTCCCAACATCCCTGGGCTGAGGTTCGCTGTTGCACACAGCAATTCAGAGAGACTGGAGGCAGGAGCGCGCTCAAATCTAAAGGGTATTAGGGATGCGGCCATTCTCACTCCTAATTACCAAGCTCTGCTCCAAACACAGCCATATTGCTGATCAATGATATGCACATGATACAGTGCTGATTGGACCAGAGGCCATGCATGCGCGGGCTGGAGAAAAGTTTGTATGGGAGATTTGGGGGTTTTACACAGCGGGGCATCCAAAATTGGGGCAAGGCTTTTGTTTCACTTTAAGACAGGATGGTCCAACAAGGTAGGGCTGGTATCCAACGTTGCGCAATCTAAATCACTGGGCCCGGTTTATGTTTTTATGATGTGAACCGAAAATGGGTGCACAGTGCAGTTTTGTAAAACCCTTTTCGGTGGAAGAGCAGCCATTTTGGGGTCCCCTGTTGGATGAAGCTCAGAGAGGGGATGATAAGTAGATCCAGGGCTTACAGGTGATGGAAGGGGGTGGAATGGAGCTTGCATGGATGGGGGGGGTGAATGTAGCTCGGTGCAGGATTAATGAGGGATTAAAAGATAAGTGGCAAAGTGGGTAACTGGAACGGGGAGGGTGGGTTTTATGGGCTTAGCCAATGGAGTGGTGCTTGGTGGAAGGAGGTGGAGCTGGGGGGTCCAGCAAATTTTTTGAACACCTTTCATCAGCTTTGGGGACAGGGTTCCAAAAATTTTACCAACCAGACTAGAACAAAGCCTGGCATGGTTACTCCATTGTAGACAATCGAGTGGGCATGCTGGACTCACTTACGATGGACTCTCATGACATGGAGAGATTCCAGACAGTCACTGTGATCAACAAAGCTGATGCAGTGGTGCTTCGCTGATTACCTGTAAACAGAGACACCATTGACTTGGGACCCAGTACATTTTATTAAATTGGACAAAGCTGGAAAGGCTGCTGTTTAAGAATTGGTGAGTATTAAGGTTTTTTTATTTTTTGCCTGGACAGGTACATTTAAGGCCTTCATGTCATTGCTAAGATATCAGTGTGACTGTGGCCTCTGGGCATGACACTGTACTATGCCATTAGGAGCTGCTGGGAGAGAAGGAGATCATTGCCCTGTAACTACAGAAGAGAGGATGTACAGTGTTGAAGATGAGCATTACGGGTGTTCTAGGAGGTTATCTGCGAGGGGTGCTCCAGCATTCTGGATGCGCCCCCCAAGCT